>JAJOZX010009229.1:0-32500 GCA_023014485.1 Bathynomus jamesi
GGGTATTCTACGAAACCCTTCGTCCAATCCACATCCACATCGTGCCAAGTACCACTCGCAATACTCCACTCTTCGGTCCGGATCATCATCTTCATTAATAGCATGGACTAATCTTGGAATGTAACTTTTCCATTGACAGCGCTTCAAAATGCGTTGGACAGACGATTCTGAAATTCCTACTTCACGACTCGCTTGCCGCCGCACAGATTTTCCTGGACTTTGGTGATACGTTTCCAGTACTCTTTCTTGCTTTGTGGGGCTTGTCGATGTCCGTGGTCTTCCGGAACGCTTCTTGTGGACATTCTGAACAGTTCCATCGGCTTCAAACTTATCTCTAATTCGAGTGATGGTAAGTCGCGTTGGTGGATCTGTTTGAAACTCCCTCCTAAACTGTCTTTGCACTTCAACTGCGTTTTCACACTTCCAGTAGCATTTTAGAATGAATTTCCTTTGTTCAAAGCTTAGTCTGACTGCCATTATTAATTCTAATGGGTTTAACTTGGAAAGAAAGAAACATCAATTGAGCTATCAGCTGTTAAAGTGTGTATACATTTTTTTGGGACGCCCTGTATATATATATAGGCAGGCCCGGTTATATGCGATTCCAATATACGCGAAATTCAATTTAATGCGAGTTGTACATTGGCACCAATTCTTATTTAATGCGAGTATCAAATTCAATTAGCGCGATTTTTGGCGCTAATATATACGAAACATACATATTCGCATACGTATATATGTACGGTACGCACGTACTTACGTACTGTTCACACAACCTGTACTCAGTATCGCTGTTGTTTCCATGCTGTGCACATCGTTATATTTGGCATAAGTATACGTACACTTACAAACCCCCATTCTAAAAGATGAGTTGTAAAAGAAAGAGTGAAGCTAAAAGTGAAAATCCTAAAAGGAAGCAAACAGTTATTTCCTTAGAAACAAAATTAGACAATTAAACAATATGAAAGTGGTGCTATTAGTAAATGTAAAATTGCTCGAGACCACGCTATTAATGAATCCACTGTGCGGTGTATTTTAGAAAAATCAAAACAATATAAGGAACAAGGCCAAACTGCTTCAACTTCAGATTTAAAAACAACTAGAAACAGAAGCTCTACAATGATTGAAATGGAACGCCTCTTATCTGTATGGATTGAAGATTGCAATCAAAAAAGAATTCCAATAAGTAAAGCGGCTGTAAAAACTAAAGCGTTGACTGTCTCTGGATTAGACCTAGGATTAGAAGAAATGGACAATGAAACTGTTCAAGAATTGCTACAATCTCATGACGTAGAACTTAATGATGAAGACTTAATAAATCTAGACAAGCAGCGTGCATACGAAGAAGAACCTAACCACGATGATGAAAATTTAGTTGAACCTGTAACAAAGGAATTTACAATTAAAGAATTCGACGGATTGTTTCGTGACTTGGAAACTATGAAACAAAAAATAATGGATGCAGATCCTAATCTTGAGCGTGGGATGGAAGTTCGTCGATCATTAGAAAATGCGGTTCGCTGCTATCGAGTCATGTATCAAGAGAAGAAGAAAAGAACATTGAAGCAACAACACTTTTAAAATATTTTGTAAAGAAATAAAATAACTTTCATGCATTTTTTCCTTGCACATGCTGGTGCACTTTGATAAATTTTTATAACTGAAAACTGTCTCATACGTCTAGTACACATATATTTCGTTCTTTATTTACATTTATTTCAAAATTAAAATGTCAAACATACAAAAAACATTTTTATCCTTAATTTTTTAAATTGTTGGCAACAATCTCGTATTTTACATAGGTTACTCGTTTCGATATATGCGATTTCGCTTTATGCGACGTTTTCCGTGCACGCATTACTCGCATATAACGGGCCTGCCTGTATATATATATATATTTCAATTTTTAAAAATTTCTAAATTATTTTTCGTGAACTCTGCATAAGGGTTTCTTGAAAAGTGGATTATTATTATTATTATTATTATTATTGCTGCAACAGATGGACTTCTTTAAGCGCATTTGAAATATATATATATATATATATATATATATATATATATATATGAAAATTATTTCACGAAGGTAACACGTGAAAAATATTTATGATGAATAAAACCACGAAGGAAAGGAAACACAAAATGGTGCTCAAGCGCTTGAGCACCATTTTGTGTTTCCTTTCCTTCGTGGTTTTATTCATCATATATATATATATATATATATATATATATATATATATATATTATATATATATATATACTCCAGTTCAACACGCATGCGTTGCAAGAAGACTGTGCAATGTGCATCCTGTCACACCACACAATACACTTCGCAATGAAAAAGACAAAAACGGTTAAGAAGTTTTTCATTGGGTTTTGGGAAGCCCAGATATGAATCTTTTTTGAACGCTTCCGAAAGCATTTTGATCGCCACTCGCTGAAACATTCCCCCTCTCCAACAGTTGTGTCAAATCATAAAAAAGTATTGATCGAGCTTTGGCAAAATTTGGAGCACAGCGTCGCCCAAAATCTTCGCATCGACACGCAATGTGTCCAAACCCTTCAGAAAGTGCACTGAAAGACTGTAAGGTGCTAATTGTCCGTGTTCGCTCATTTTTCACATCTTCAAACGGTATATTAACGTTAAAAGTGAAATACAGTAATATTTATTTTCTGGATTTTATTCTTGTGGACATCTTGAAAACTTGGGTCTTCATTTCGGCTCTCGATAACATGTGGGACGCACTTTCAGGATGGATTCACGACCTGAAAACAATGAAAAAAAGTTATATAAACATATGCCCGAAATCACTTTGTTTCCGAGTTACAGCCCGTTTTGTGTTCCAGCAAAACTTTCCGCACTGTTTACAAACACTGCTTGCCGACAATGTTTGTGAGTGTGTACGAGACATTTCATGTATGGCCTTGCCGATTGTAATGTTTCGTACACTCTATGACATGTTTCAATATCGTTGAGTGTAGAGCCATCAGTCAATCGGAGGTGCATCGCGGTGTTTCACTGTTCGTATTCGTAACTTCTTGCCGTGAATAAGTGCAGTCCAGTGAAAAAAAAAACCCTTTAAAAGTTTTTGTGCTATTCAGTGATAGTGTGCATTTGAAGTGAGAATGGAGGCTTATTCAAACAGAGAAATGGCAAACATGCATCTCGTGTATGGACTTGCCGAGTGTAATGCGGTGGCAGCAAGACGTCTGTATGCGGAAAGGTTTCCGAATCGCCGTCTGCCAGATAAGAATACCTTTCAGGGAATAGATGAGCGTCTTGGTGATACAGGATCATTGAACAAGCGAGTTTCAGATGGTGGTAGACCAATCAGCGCCAGAACTGTTGAGTTGGAGGAGTGGGTCTTGAATAGCGTGGAGGAACATCCTGGTGTCAGCACCCGAAAGATAGCAGCAGCAGAGGGTGTAAGATACACAACTGTGTGGAGAATTTTACGGGAACAACAGCTTTACCCATATCACATTCAGAGAGTACAAGGCCTTACTGAAACTGATTTCCCACCACGAGAGGCTTTTTGTACTTGGTTCCTTCAACAGTGTGCTCGCGATCCTCTTTTTCTATCCTCCGTGTTGTTTTCTGATGAAGCTGCCTTCACAAGAAATGGCGTGATCAATTTTCACAACACTCATCACTGGGCCGAAGAGAATCCGCATGCCATCAACCAGTCAAGGTACCAACAACAATTTAGTATCAATGTATGGGCAGGACGTATTGCCGACAACTTAATCGGTCCTTTTGTTTTGCCTGGAAGATTAACAGGAGAATCGTATTCCAATTTTTTAAGGAATGATTTAAGCGATTTACTAGATGAAGTTCCTCTTGGTGTCTGCCGTCGTATGTGGTTTATGCATGACGGCGCTGCGCCTCATTTTAGTCGAGTAGCCAGAGGCTATTTGGATGACCATTTCCCTGATAAATGGATAGGCCGTGGAGGACCCATTGCGTGGCCTGCTCGCTCCCCGGACCTGAATCCACTCGAATTTTACCTGTGGGGTCATCTGAAATCCATCGTTTACGTGACACCCATTGACAACGTTGAAGTGCTTTGCCAACGTATAGAACAAGGATGCCAAAAAATCTGAGCAATACCTGGAATGTTTGAACGCGTCAGGCAGTCTATGATGAGGCGTGTTCAGGCTGTAACTCGGAAACAAAGCGATTTCGGGCATATGTTTATATAGCCTTTTTTCATTGTTTTCAGGTCCTGAATCCATCCTGAAAGTGCGTCCCACATGTTATGAAACACCCTATATATATATATATATATATATATATATATATATATATATATATATATATATATATATATATATATACAGCGTGTCCCAAAGAAATGTATACCCACTTTGTTCGATAATACCAGCTATGAGGATAATAAATATATTACTTTTTATATCCTTTTTAATAAAGAATTTTCTCCTGAATCTAAATATGTAATTATGTTTATTAAAAATTGAAAA
Source organism: Bathynomus jamesi (assembly GCA_023014485.1). Lineage (NCBI taxonomy): Eukaryota > Metazoa > Arthropoda > Malacostraca > Isopoda > Cirolanidae > Bathynomus > Bathynomus jamesi. Next base: position 4,480 of record JAJOZX010009229.1, read on the forward strand.
ACAAAAAAGTTACAGATGTTTAAATTATAATTATTATTTTCGAGACTTCATGCGCGATATTTTCTAATATTTTTGCACGTATACGAGATAAGTTTGAAACCGATGGCACTGTGCAAAACTTACAAAAACAACGTTCTGGAAGACGTCGAACATCTTAGATAAAGTGTCATTTAACCATGGAATTTGTAAATCTTTTGAATTAACTAATAATTACAACATTTATGCTTCAATATCAACACTAAACATAAGTATCTCAAAACAGTCGGTTAAAATATTAGAAAATATCGCACATGAAGTCTCGAAAATAATAATTATAATTTAAACATCTGTAACTTTTTTGTGCTTCAATTTTTAATAAAAATAATTACATATTTAGATTCAGGAGAAAATTCTTTATTAAAAAACATATAAAAAGTAATATATTTATTATCCTCATAGCTGGTATTATCGAACAAAGTGGGTATACATTTCTTTGGGACACGCTGTATATATATATATATATTGGAATACGATATATAAATAAAATGTTTCATTAAAAATAGTCTTTGGATATGGCTGGGTTAAGGTTTGGATGAACACCTGACATTGAAATATTGTTGGACCTCTATGTAGTTGTCGAGCGTTCGAGTTTTTCCGATATTTTGAGAAATCTTCTTTTGTTAGCATAATTTATTTTACTAAAATAAGTTTTAATACCACGTCTGACGAAACGATCGAAACGTTTTGCTATATTTTTGCTACGAATATGCAATAACAGCATCTGTAAAAATCCAGACTGTCACAAAAAACTGTGAGACACGTCGCTCTCAGTTGACATACTGTAATTTACAGACAGTTCAACTTCTCTTGACCAGGAGTTGATCGAGAAGCATTTTCATTGCGCTTCAATTTAGAAAATGAACTTCCTCCTTTCACAGTATAAAAAGATTTGGAGTGTAATAACGATATTTGAAAAAGTGCCATCGAATGTTTTTATTTAATAAATGTCACAAGTTCACTTAATTTTGCTAAGTCCATGTGTTCGATGAAATCCAAAAAATGGTCAAATTCAGGAGCACAATCAACATCAAAATCTTTCTCATACCTTTTGATGATCCGGGCAACATCATTTCTTTGTAGTTTTGACGATTCACAGTGTCGGAAACCTGCATAAAGCCGAAGTCTTCGGATATTTTTTTGTACGCAGCACGACGTCCTGCAAGCGATTATTTCAGTTTGTCCATGATCATGAGGTGTGTGTTAACTCGAAAATTTTGATTGGTATATTCTGAGAATGTTTGTTCAGATATTTCAAATGCATCTGCATGAATTTTCGGTCGTCTAATATACTTGATTTCGTGTTTGTCCGTCTGAGAAATTGTGGGACTATTTTTCTTTGGTAAGTCCTCTATTTCGTCGAACGTATCTCTTAATTGCAGGTTGGTTTTCTGTGTCCGCAAGTTCCTTTAAGTCGTTGTGAAAGTTACTGTAGGTTAAACATAATGTTTTTGTCGATTCCACTTGACAGCACCAATGTGCTTTTAGTGTGAGAATCCCTTAGTTCTCATTTAGTGCTAGGCCACTTATTAAAATAGCTCATCGTTGTGGAAACCCAGCAACGATTGCATACATACTATTTAGGAGTCCAGATTATTTAATTGCTTCAAGGCAACAACTAACACTATGAATCCTTATCAAACGCTGCACAAAGAATGTAGTTAGCAAGTTCGTTGATATCACGAATTCGCTTCTGCAAGCCATTGTAACATTCTGATATGTTGGAGGCATTGTCATAAGATTGTCCACGACGCTTATGAAGATTGATCTCTAATGATTTCAATGCTTCCAGTAAATATTCGCATATACCTTCCTCAGTATGACTATACTGATAGGAATAAATTTCTCGAAACGCTCAACAGGTTCACCATCTGGGTTCACAAAGTGAATTATAAGTATCAACTGATCAGTGCGTCATACATCAGGCGCTAATCGAGTTGATAGAAATCGAAAAATACCTCACTACTTGTATTTTCTTACAGACGAACGAGATAACTTTTTCCCACGCGCAGAATCATCTCATAAGATATAGGCTGAGTAGAGGATGAATAACGAGGGTTTCCGTGTCCCTTGTTTCTAAATCTAGAAATATGTTGTGAAAGGAGAACATCAAACCTTGCAATAAGTTCAAGTGCCGCAAGGTAATTGCCGTTGGGATGGGAACCAATTATCTCATTATCTCCTTTAAAAGCCAAATCACACTCGTTGGAAAATTTTATAACTTCCACAAGTCGCTAAAGTACTGCATGGCAATACTTTCTTTCAGTATCAACTTGTCGCTGAAGTTCAGTACCCTCACAGTCCTCCACTGCAGCTCGTTTCATCCAGAGAACAGTTTCGCTTGATGTTCGTTATCCTTATGCTCCTTCACTGTTTGATTAGTATGTGCCCAGTTATTAAAAATGAAAGTGATAAACGATGAATTTTTCAAAAAGAACAGATTGCACGTAAAGCAACATATCTTCCGTTGGGATGGAAAATAAAGCAGCCACTCTCTCCTTGCTATTTGCGAACAAATAATCAAGTGAAAAATCTCCGTTTCTGGTTCTCTACTTCACCGTGTACTCTCAGAGTCGAAACGAAGTCATGATTATGAGTTTTACATTGAATAGAGCCAGCTTTAAATCATAAATTGCAATACTCTTCATTTATAATCGACAATCTTGAACCTGTAACAATCCAAAAAGGATCAGTAGGCCTAGTTATTTTCAGTGTCTCACTTTTACTCTTACCATTTGCCGAACTGCATGAAGTGGCAGAAGCAAAGTTATATACAGGGTGTTTATAAAGTCCCTATTTCAGTGAAAACGTAGCAAAAAGGGTAAAATTCAATAACAATATAATAGGCATACATTTAATGAATACTTAAGCATATGATTCTACATGAGCACCATCAATATCTCTACAGAGTTCGAATCTGTCAGCAGCATAGCGGAACACATTTTGGAGCATGACAGGGGTTATTTTTGTAACTGCTGTTACGATACGAGCACGTAAATCTTGCAGATCTGTAACCCTCGTTTGATAGACGTTTGATTTGATAAAGCCCCATGCAAAGAAATCCAGGGACGTTAGGTCAGGAGATCGAGCCGCTCAGGGCCTGTTGCCTCCACGTCCGATCCACCGATTTGGAAATCGTTCAGTTAGGTACTCCAGAACAATGTTTGCGTAATGACAAAGTGTCCCATCTTGTTGAAAGACGACGGTGTTTAAAATGCCATCTGAATGAAGATGGGACATTTACCTGCTCATATCGTAACAGCAGTTACAAAAATAACCCCTGTCATGCTCCAAAATGAGTTCCGCTATGCTGCTAACAGATTCGAACTCTGTAGAGATACTGATGGTGCTCATGTAGAATCATATGCTTAAGTATTCATTAAATGTATGCCTTCTATTATATTGTCATTGAATTTTACCCTTTTTGCTACGTTTTCACTGAAATAGATAGGGACTTTATAAACACCCTGTACTAGACTGATAGAAGATATTGGCAAATGCACTGCACTAGAATTAGAGGTTGATAGATAATCATTACTTGCATGAATACTCAAGACAACGCTGGTGCAAGACTCAGTCGAATGAGCACAGGGCCTACCCGAATATATGATAAAACAAGATGCATTCAAAAGCTACAATTCAATTCTTCAATTCTTCAGCTCCCAGGTAGGCTAGTCAGCCTGTCAGCGGAGCCAGCCAACTTCGCCACTCCGCCCTGTCCAGCAGCACTCCCGTTTCTTCGAGCTCTTGCATGCTGGGCAAGTCGTACCTTCGCAAGCTCTCCTCCACTTCGTCCCTCCATCTCCTTCTCGGTCTCCCTCGCGGTCTTCTGCCATTCGCTGGTCTCCACTCCCAGCACCTCCTCGCAGTTCTCCCCTCCTCTATTCTCTCCAAGTGGCCCAACCATCTCAATTTGGCAACGTCGATTTTTCTCAAAATCGGCGTTACTCCCACATTGGCTCTTATTTCTTCATTCCTTATCCTATCTCTTCGCGTCTTTCTCAGAACAGTCCTCAGCGGTCTCATTTCTGCCGCCTGAATTCTGCTTCGATCTGCCATGCGCATTTTCCAGTGTTTTGACCCATAAATCAGTATTGGTATTAAAACCGTTTCGAAGATTATTTTCTTAGTCTCAAGAACAAAAGCTACACCTAAAATGAAATGTTTTGATTTCTTGGATGGTGTAATGGATAGCGAACTTGGGGCGTGGTGCAGCAACGCACGAATAAACCCTCCTTTATGCTGGACGTCTTATTTCAGTCTCCGTATAAAATTATATATATATATATATATATAATAATAATAGGACGTGTGTGTGTGTGTGTGTGTGTGTGTGTGTGTGTGTGTGTGTTCCAGCCATAACTGCAAAATGGAAGCAGTTACAAACATGAAACTTCACACACATATTGATTAGGTCCCGAGGTTGTGCAGCTGGGTGTTAATAAATTAAATAATTAATTTAAAAAAATTAAATGACGTCATCAAGATCATTACGTCATCACGTATATATATATATATATATATATATATATATATATATATATATATATATATATATATATATATATATATATCGAAACCTATGGTAAAATTATTGAATACCCGGTTAGGGTCATTGAATGCCCGGTTAGGTCAACTGTATGCCCTTGACGATTAGTTAGGTTAGGTTAGGTCCCGAGGTTGTGCACCTGGGTGTTAATAAATTACTAATTAATTTGTAAAAAATTAATGACGTCATCAAGATCATTACGTATATATATATATATATATAGAAACCTATGGTAAAATTTTTGAATACCCGGTTAGGTTCATTGAATGCCAGGTTAGGTCATCTGTACGCCCTTGACAATTGTTTAGTAGGCCGGGTCGAAAATGGGAATTTTTTTCTCTTAAAAAGTACACTATGTAAGAAGTTTCATTTTATCATCTTAACAAAATATTAAAATATCAAGTATGTGCTACCCCTAGCACATACCCCCCTTTTTTTACCCTCATATTTGCATATATTTAAATGGGAAAAATGTTATGTCTTAAAAAGTACACTATGCGAGAAGGTTTTTATCACTTTAACAAAATATTTAAAAAATCAAGCATGTGCTATCCTACTACCCCTATCACATGCCCCTCCTCCCTTTTTTTACCCTCATATTTGCATATATTTAAATGTGAAAAAATGTTCTTTCTTAAAAAGTACAGTATGTGAGAAGGTTTTTTTTATCACTTTAACAAAATATTAAAAAATCAAGCATGTGCTACCCTACTACCCCTATCACATGCCCCTCCTCCCTTTTTTGCCTTCATGTTTGCATATGTTTAAAGTTGTTATATGTTACATGATAAGTTGTTTGTTTATTGCTTGATATTTTTATGTTCCAGATAACTAGAAATAATTTTTCAGATAAATAGAAATAATTTGCATTTGCTTTAATTATAATTTGAATTATCATAAATTATAAATTACATATAATTTGATTTTACTTCTGAATGTAAACTATGACTACGAGAAGCAAGTCCTCAAATGCAGCCTTTGGATATCCTACGGAATTCCCAGCAGCCATGACTCCTTCAAAAGCAGATGTTGTGAGACACTACCTTTTTGTGCGCCGTCGTGAAGAAGCTAAATCAAAAGGATCACAACTGCTAATGATTGTTACAGGGTTGTTGTAAAAGATATTGAAGACATTTGGATGAAATTTTCTTTTCCCACGATTAACACCAAAGGTATCTATTTTAAAGTCAGTCGATTAATAGAAGCAGCCTCAAAATTGAATAAGGTGCCGTTATATCGAAGAAATGAAAGTTTTGCCTTAAAAGTAGCTCAGTATGATGAAATGTTTGATATATCTTCTTGTGAATGCTATGATAAGGGAATTGATTGGAAATCTTGCAGGTGTAAGGATAAAATACCAATGGCAGAATAGGAGTCTTTTGTGAGTCAAAAACAAAGAAAAAATCAGTTAGGACCAATTAATCGCATAGCTAGTTGAACAAAGAAGAGCTCTTTAGCAAGAGCCTAAGAAGCACAAAACCGTCAACTAAAAGCACAAGAAATGACTGAAGCCACCAATGTTTTACCATCGGAATTTATAGAAAATACCGAAGAAGACATGGATGTAGATTCAGAGAGTCAGGATGTAGATTATGAGGCCGATTTAGAATTGACTGAGAATATTCAGAATAGGCATTCCTATAAAAACCTAGCATTAACAGCAGATCGTTATCGTGTAAGTTGTAGAGCTGCAGCTGCAATAGTCAATGCAGCTTTAAAAGATATGGGGATCCTTAACCACACCAACATGCTTGACAGAAAGAATACTTTTAGGTCTAAATCCGAAAATCTGAAGATGGAGTGCCTTGGATTTGAAGGAAGGAAAGATAACACATTAACTAAAAGTGGAAAGATTAAAGAAGAACACTATGTTATTCTGAAAGAACCTGGAAGCATCTACAGGGGTTAGACAAAATAATATGAACACCTTGATAAATGGCGGTTTTTATTTTTAATATGGAGTTGGTCCTCCTTTAGCAGCAATAACAGCTGCACTGCGTCGGGGAATTGATTCATACAGCTTTTGGACAGTGGCTAGAGGAATCCTGAGCCATTCTTCGAGCAAACCCTGTTCCAGTTCCTCCAAAGACGCCGGCGGTGGGAATCGGCTTCTGACCTGCTGCTCCAACTGACACCACAGATGCTCGATAATGTTAAGATCCGGGGATTGTGGAGGCCAATCCAAGCGTTCTACTTCACTAACATGCTCTTCAAACCAGTTTTTAACGACCCCAGCGGTGTGGATTGGTGCATTATCATCCTGGAAGACGGCGCCGCCATTGGGAAACAGCGTTTGGACCATGGGATGGACCTGGTCAGCCAATATTGATAGATAGACCTGGGCGTTAACCCTACCATGCAGTACTACAGCTGGGCCAAGAGTATTCCACGATATTGCTGCCCAAACCATCACAGATCCGCCTCCATGCTTAACGGTTGGGGTCAGGCAGTCGGGGTCATAAGCATCTTTAGGCTGTCTCCAGACGTAAACTCGACCGGAACGTGGAAATAGCGTAAAGGAGGATTCGTCAGAGTAGACTACATTCTTCCACCGGTCCATTGACCAATTCTTATGGTCATTACACCATTTTCTGCGCCGCTCAATGTTGATGTGCGAAAGGAAGGGTTTGGCAATTGCAGCCCTCCCATGGTATCCAGCTCCATGGAGCTCGCGACGTACAGTTCTGGTCGATACCGGGCTTGCAAGATGCTGGTTAAGCTCTGCAGTCACTTTTGGAGCTGTGGTCTTATGGTTCTTTGTCACAATGCGCTTTAGCACCCGGCGGTCTCGATCACACAGCTTCTTCTTGCGTCCACTATTGCATTTGTCGGTGCTTGTCTTTCCATGGTTTTGGTATGCAGACATGACCATAGAGACAGTTCCTCTGGATACATTGAACATCTGAGCGGTTTTCGTCACCGATGCACCAGCCATCCGCGCTCCGACAATTTGCCTTCTTTGGACGTCTGACAGGTCTTTCATAACTGCTAATTCATAATTCACTCAGATCTGTAAAAACAACGTGAGGGTTATGACATGACGTATACACTCTCTGTTACGCATTTAAATAGGTTTGCCAGTCATTTGACCGTTTACTTTGTGTCTGAGCAGTCCGTAAAGATAACCGGTGAAATCGGCGGGTGTTCATATTATTTTGTCTAATCCCTGTATGTGGGCCATGTCACACCAGATAATGGAACTGCTTGCTGCATAGCAGAAGAGTTGATAACTATTATTACAGACTCGAACAGCACAGATACTATCAAAGCTTTACTGTGTGATGGTACTCTACTCCTGTAAATACAGGAAAAATTGGTGGAGCCATAAAACTGGTTGAAATTCATCTTAACAGACCAGTGCAGTGGTTGGTGTGCCTCTTGCATTTGAATGAGCTGCCTTTTATGCACGTCTACAAAACCATTGATGGTAAAACAACAGGTCCAAATACTTTTGTGGGCTCAATTGGGAATAAACTGGAAACATTTAACAAAATTGGAAGGAGTCAAATATTCTCGCGTAAAGGGAAACATTAAAGAAATTCCAGCAAATATTGTGAGGGAGTTAAGCAGTGATCAAAGATATCTCTATGATATGTGTCTGGAAGTGCAAACTGGAGACACTTCTCAAGATCTGTCCACTCGATCCCCAGGGACCCTTCACCATGCTCGCTGGCTAACTCTAGCCAACAGGGTCCTTCGATTATATATCTCAACGCCAAATCTCGATAAAAACCTTCAAGATATAGTCAAGATTATTATGCAGTTCTATGCTCCAGGGTGGTTTTCGATAAAATCTCATCCTAATGCAACTGATGGTGCATATAACTTTTGGCATTTAATGTGCTTGCTTCGAAATTTAGATGAACAACATAGATCAATTATCGAACCAGTATTGAAGAATAACGCCTACTTTGCCCACTCAGAAAATATACTCATATCAATGGTAACTGACCAGAGACTAGAAATTAGGGAGCAAGCTATTCAGAAAATCATCCTTTCAAGAACAGGATTTTCAGGTACCATAAACTTTGATCAATTATCGAACCCTCAATTTCCAATCTACTGATACACCGAGATGATCGATTGCAAAAAGAGATCATTATTTCTCCACCGCTGCTAAACAATTTTAGCGACGATGAGCTACTACTACTTCCCAAGTTTGAATGGAAGGCCCAATGGAATGAGTAAGAAACATGAAATATGATAAAATTTCCTAATGATATTGAAAATTTCTTCCCTTTTGATGTCATAAGGAACAATGAAAAAGTGAATTGAATTTTAGCACATTTATTATGCCTCTAATTTTTTCTTCTGAATATATTGTTGTACTTAATTAATTTTCCTAATACCGTACATTATTAAATAAAATATTATACATTAATAAAGATTTATGTCATCAAAAAACCTGAATGTAGAGTAAGTCTCGTATAAATGGAATATTCTTCAATATAGGTCAAGAAGTGAAAAATTGTGCCAGGGGTAGGAAGTAGGGTTTCTGGTTCGGGATAGCGCACACAATCCGGGACTACGGGAAATAATGAAGCCTAATCCCGGGAAATTTCTTGATATTTACTTCAAGTATTTTTACTTTTTAAAGAGCTCGGGGACCTGAGAGAGCGCTTTGCAGATCTCTTAACTCTGGTTTGGTACCAGTGCCCTCTGCAGGAAGGTTAATAATGGACAAGGTTGAGATTTAGTTCAATAAGTGTATATTCCAAAAAAGCATAAAATAATATTATTTCAGTGACAATATTTGAACAAAAACTCCTTTCAAATTATATAAAAATATTTCCATTTACAAATTATATTCTCCATAGCAAAAAACATTATTTTCTCCATTAGCCCAAAAAAAAAAAAATCCAGCTATTTCTTGGCATTTGTGTAGTAGCTCTTTAAAAAGCACAGCCGGTCAATGCTGTGATCGTTCAGTCGACTTAGTTTTGTCACAAATAAACCGGCAGCTGAAAATGCTCGCTCTGACTCGACAGATGTTGGAGGGACAGAGTTCAGCGCGCGCAAGAGTAAAGATATATTCTTTGTTCGCTCCCCCGTTGCCTCAAAAATTTCACTCTTTTGTTAGAAGCCTGCCCTTCTTGTTGTTAGAGTTGTCATTTGTGTCACATGTGTTCGACTGTACCTTTTTAATTGCTGCAGCAAGCTTGTCGGATAGAGTCATTAATTTTTGTGTCAATTTCACATCATCTTCGTCTGATGCACTGGATTCGTCACCCAGCTCGCTCTCGCTGTAACGAAATATCCTCCTGAACACCGTCTTTGCATGATTTAATAAAGACGATTTCGACTCAAGGGCAGGTAGACCTTGGCCACCTTTGTTGTCATACTGCTTCCCACTATTTGTGTATTGAAGAAGGCCCACCAATACTTTGTCTCTTCTTTGTTTGATCCTCACGATTAAAGAGTTTCATTTTTCTGGAAAATGCTGAACTCTGTTCACTAAGCTCATCAAGGATGAATTTAAACACACCTTCGGCAGTTAACAAAGTTGCATTTCTACTGCCCAAGCTTTCAGCTCCAACCTTAATTGGCTGCAAGGTTGATACGATATCTTGAATTGCTTTAAATTCTAACTTGCTGATGTTCCTATCAAATTTGAGGTCCATCATTGCTTTGGCGACAGATGATTTAATTTCAAGGAATCGTTCTAGCAGTGACAGCAGCTGTTCCAACGAGTTTTTGAATTTAATATTTGCATTAGTTCTTTGCCATGTTCTGCTTTGACGTACTTTTGAAGGTTTTCATTTTTTATGGTGATTTTCGAAACATTCCGACAATTTTTCTTATTTTGTCGATAGATTCTGAAATGTTAACTTCGATCCCGTCATCAGATATTTCTATTGAAGAGACGAGCTCACCTACGCTGTTTTCAGAAACATCCGTCTCTATATCGATTACTGCACTGAAGTCCTCCATGTCCGTAGACTCCGTACTGGGCCTACTGGCATCATCGCCGGCTTCGCCGCATCCATCATTTTCCAGTCCGTCATTTGTATCCAGATCTGTTCGTGATGCAGAAACTTCTACAGTCGTTGTAGTCTTTCTGTAGAGTACATCACACACAGCTAAATGTATGCCATGTGCATAACACAAATGATGGTTGCAACCCATTAATCTGTCGAACTTTACCATAACACTGGCTCCGTCTGTCACACATGCAACTACATGTTTCTCCACTGATAGGTTGAACTCAGATAACTTCTCCTCGACCACAGCGACAGCGCTTTCAGCAGGCATGGCTCCATGAATCCTGACCATTCCTAGATTCCAAAACTTCCCATCTCCAGCATGAAGGTTTACATTCAGATACCGACAATTTTTCAGTGAAGTGTACTAATCGAGTGACAAACTAAATCTACAACCTTCGTTCAGCATCTCACTTATTTCCGATATCACACACTGTTTTGTCACATCGTATTGGCTATAGACTATTTTCATGACATCACTCAGGTACTTTGGAAGAAAATGGCCCCTATCAGAAATTGCTTGCCTTATAAATTCACTTTTGGTGATGGCGTTAATAGAAAATCCATCTACAGCAGCTAGTTTGCTTATAATTTCTCCTCTCGTGTACTTCTTGATGAAAGCAGTGATCTTCTGCTGAGAAAGTTTCCGTTTAGCGTCATTCGATGCTGGCACATCTTCATCTGCTGCACGCTTAGCTGTTACTGGCACCGGCTTTTCAATTGAATGTTTACTTTTTAATGTCTAATTAGACCGCTTGTTGATAAACCTTTACACAATAAAACTGTCTTGCATTTTTTGCACTTTGCAGAATCATTAACCACCTTTTCAAAATGTTCCCAAACGAACGATTCTTTTTTGGAAGGGTCACTCATGATGAGAATGTTTGACTTTCAAACGATAGTCTGTCAAACGCTAAACCAAGCCAGTGCAGAGAACGAGCGACAGAGAACGAGGCACACCCCTTGACAGCACAACAGCTACTGAGTCAGGAAGTGTTGTGCTGTCATTTATAATGAGTCACTGACAGACAGGCGGCAATAGCGCACTGCGCATGCGCAGCCCTGTGTATAATTGCGTCGGTAACGGTGTGTAGTGCCGTGTGCATTTATTTCATGCTGCATGCAAAAGTCTCATGAAGACTTGCGCTTTATGCATCCCGGGAAATCTCGGGAATTCAGATTTTTTCCCGGGAAATATTTTCACCATTATTTTGGCCGGGAACCCGGGATCCCGGGACAGAAACCCTAGTAGGAAGTTTTAAATAGCGAAAATAATTTATGAGGGGGTTCCTGTGCTCCATTCAAACCCCTCACAATATGTACCTTTTCAATATAAAATTTCGACCCGGCCTATTGGTTAGGTTAAGTCCTGATATTTTCGTTAGCTTTAACGAAAATATCACGACTTAACCTAACCAATCGTCAAGGGCGTACAATTAACTTAACCGGGCATTCAATTAACCTACCCGGGCATTCAATTAATCTAACCGAGCATTCAGCTGACCTAACCGGGCATTCAATTAACCTAACCGGGCATTCAGTTTACCTAACCGGGTGTGTATATATATATATATATATATACACAGTATATAGCGTTCAACATCCACCCCGGCAACGCCGGGCCGCTCTGCTAGTATATATATATATATATATATATATATGAAATGAAATGAAAAGGTTTATTGGCAGACTATAGTCCATATGACAAATATTATTAATACAATGACAGTTCATATACTAAGGATAGAAATATATACAATTGATTAGAAATAATACTGTAATGTCGAAGTTAAGTGGAGCTACAGACAGACGTTTTCGTACCAAGAAGTCCATAGCTTAGAGGATAAATGGCAGGACTCATGGATAGCTTGGATGATCGGGTTGGTTGATTTTTTAATTCTTTGCATTAGACTGTGTTGAGCACGTCTTGTTACCTCCGGGAAGCTCGGGACATTGCGGGTAGCAAACATTTGCGAAGCTGAGCATCTCGGGGGTAATTTATGTAGGAGTCTAAAAGACCTGTTGTACAGCAAATTTAGGGTTCTGCCAGAACCTTTTTTATAATTCACCCAGAGTTGCTGACTGTATATATTACTGCAGAAAGTACGAAAGTACGTATATATATATACGGGAATGAACTCAGAATGGTTCCCTGAGTTTTTTATGATACACACAGACCGTGCATGGAACAAGGAACTCTTCTGGGATAATTAAATCCACTATAGTTCGAATAAGTAATGGTAAATGACAAATACCATAGTTTTTCTTTTTCATGATGCAAGTCCCGACGTGGGCAACGGGTCTCTCGCAAAGAGGTCCCATAAATATAGCTTCCCTCACCAGCTATCTGCAAAGCAGACAGGATCCAGCTTTGGGACAGGATCTAGGGTTTAAATCCATGTCCCAAAGCTGGATCCTGTCTGCTTTGCAGATAGCTGGTGAGGGAAGCTATATTTATGGGACCTCTTTGCGAGAGACCCGTTGCCCACGTCGGGACTTGCATCATGAAAAAGAAAAACTATGGTATTTGTCATTTACCATTACTTATTCGGACTATAGTGGATTTAATTATCCCAGAAGAGTTCCTTGTTCCATGCACGGTCTGTGTATCATATATATATATATATATATATATATATATATATATATATATATATACAGGGTGTCCCATAAGTCTGGAACCATAGGGTAAAATAAGTAATTCATGTTTTTCCGTTTATGCAAGTGCCCATGATGTCTTTGAGTAAGGAAGAACGTATCCAGGTAATTCTGCTCGTAGGAAATCGGAGTCAGAGGGAGGTCGCTGAGGAATTTAACAGATTGCATCTGGACCGCGCGCCGATAACACGTAGCTGTGTCGGCAGACTTGTAGCAAAGTTCAGGGAAACGGGATCCATAGGAGATAAGCCACGCAGTGGACCTCCGACGACATCCACCGACGATGACACAGCCGCCACCATCCTTGCTCATTTCACAAACAGTCCCCAAAAGTCTCTTCGGCGTTTTTATCATTTTGCCCTATGGTTCCAGACTTACGGGACACCATATATATATATTATATATATATATATATATATATATATATATATATCAGGCTTGGGGTCAAGTATTTATCTGTACTTGATACTTGGTACTTAAGTGCCACTTTTTAGGTACTTGTACTTGAAAAACCCCCAAGTATTTTCAAGTACTTCTCAAGTATTTTAGATGTAATGTAAAACTTAAAATTGTACTTTAGAAATTTGAGTACATGTTAATTTTCTCGCATTTCCAGCACAAATTTTGAGATTGTGAATGCTAATGTATGCAATAGATGGACGTTGTGAAGTGTTTTAATGTTTTTGTGTATTGCAATAAAATTATCAGTAAAATACGGAAATAATTATTTTATTAATTTCTTCTGCAAGAGTACTTGTACTTTTACTTGATCATTAAGTATGATACTTGGAATTACTTGACCTTGACCAAAGAGAGAGAGAGAGAGAGAGAGAGAGAGAGAGAGAGAGAGAGAGAGAGAGAGAGAGAGAGAGAGAGAGAGAGAGAGAGAGAGAGAGAGAGAGAGAGAGAGAGAGAGAGAGAGAGAGAGAGGAACCTGTTATATCTCTCACCTCACGATAAAAGGAAGGTCATAATTAAATAATGGTTCTATAATCCGTAGACATTTTAAAGAAATGAATTGGTTTGTGAATTTCATAATTTTTTTTTTGGCATTATTGTATAATACACGATAAACTGAAGAATTATTTAACGTCTTTGAAGATAGAAATTTCTTCATCACTGTTTTGCAGAAAAAAATATTTTTTTCGAACAACGCAGATTAGTGAATATGTTTTTACATAATAAAAAAATAATGAAATTCCAGATTTCAATAAATGTTCTTTGTGAAATTCCACCATAAAATGTTTTGCACCAGTCGCGACTCTCATCCAATTAAGACTATAAATTATCATTGGAGAACATTTTCGTACATAGACCCAATAAAATTTTTCGGAATGGGAAATCTTTAGAGTTTGAACAATGGTATTAAAATATAAGAGAAAATATACTTCGCAATGATTAACCATTATTTATAATAGAAAAAACAATTTAAAATTGTTTGCGCAATTTGCTGCAGATTGCAAAACTGAAAACTGAAAATTAGAAAATATTGTAAGGCTGAAACAGGAAGAGAAGAAGGAGGAAGATTTGCATGTAGTTATTGGAGAACAAATTGAATTTCTAAATAAAAAAAAGTAGTTTTGGCAAAGTAAATTTTAAGCGTAAAAAAAGTTTTTTTTTCACTTTTTCAACCAAAAAATGGTGAGTCCTCGGATAAAAATACTGATGCTGTGTACCATTTTTTTTTTTTTTTTAAGGAAAAGAATGTAACCCCGTTAAATTTTTTATATGGTCAATGTTTTGTATCAGAGAGCGGGGAGAAATAGGGGTGTTTTTTAAAAAAAAAACTTACATTTTTTTTATACGTGAGCAACGAGCGAACCAGCCTTGATTATAACTATTTAACTTGCTCTCCATTTGCCTCAGCCACCATGTCAAGCCTCGTTCTCATTGCTCTCAGCAAATGTTGGAAAATTTCGCGATCATTTTCGACACTTTGGAGGGATTTCCCGAGATTTGGGAATCAAAATTGCCATTGAGTTCTTCGTTCCGCCATTTTGACACAAACCGCTTGAGACACCTAAAGTGTCCATTATCATTTCTTCAGAAATGGGATTTTTCAGCCCATTGATCTCGACACTTTGCTTCTTAGATGATATTTGACATCTCTCAATGATTCACAAAACGAACGCGACGCAAGTCCAAACGCTGTACAAGCCACCCACTTTCGATCCCGTTTGAGTTCCATTACAAGAAACACAAACTGCGAGGAAATTATGCTGAAAAATGTCACTTGTGCGAATCGATACTAGGAAACGTAGTTCTTGTGCTCTGAGACGATTTGAGCGTGCTCACTGCAAAAAGAATCAGACTTTTAGCGGTCCATTTTCAATGTGTAAAATATGTTAATTTCTTTTAAATACTCCTTCAGTACAACGAAGTACAAACGATGAACATGTCTAAAAATAAACACACAACAGTTCCATATAATGATGTTTCAAGGAAACTCGCTTCCATTTTTAAGAGAAAATGTCGAAAGTTGAAAGTAGTTTAGTCTCAATTTATAGAGCAATCTTAACCAGGAATCAACGCGAAATGGCCGGTTTTGTAAAACAGTTTTGTGTATTAATTATAATTATTTTAGCTTAAAATTTGTTGAATTTTAAAATATCCTGTTGTTGAAACAAAAAATTATTACAGTTTAAATAACATGTTGATTGTTGCTCAACAACCTTTCAAATATTTCGTGCGATGATTCCTCATTTCACGAAGGTCAAGCTTGTCGCTCCTCCTCTCCGGAATAACCGGAATAAATTTTAAACAACAGCAGTGCTTTTGTAATTTAAACTATAGTCAGTCTCATATCATAAACTTCCATCAGGAAATGTGGTTGAGAAATTAGGAATGTCTTTAAAAACATAATGTGAAATACCAACACAAGTGATACTGATTAGACCTAACCTACTTCTACTTCATCTAATACTACTACTACTACTACTACTACTACTACTACTAATAGTAATATTAGAACGACGTGTTACTTTGGTTCATCATCACTTTACATTTAATATTCATCGGATGAAAGTTTGTTCATCCTCTAAGCGAATGAATTTATTATGAAATGGCGTGTCAAAGACATAATCATCTATATAGAGAATTTATGTAAATTCATTTTGTAAGGAAAGGGGTCATCGGAGTTTTACTTAGTTTATGGTTCGTTACCCGGAGTTTCTATTGTTCGAACATTCCCACTTTCGGCCCGAGAATGGGAATGGGAATGACGCCCTCCCCCCCCTTAAAAAAGCCGTGCTGATTTCAGGACGCTCTCCTAGCTGATTCAAGGATTGATTGTACATTTTTTTAGTGATATATATATATATATATATATATATATATATATATATATATATATATATATACATTATAACTGCAAACACGCAGTATAATTAACGTAAAGAACGACGCTTTGTATAGGAGAATTATCCGCGCAAGATGAGAGCGAAAGAACGAAACAAATGAAAAAATGAGGTAACCACCCGGGAATCGAACCCGGGATCTTCCGATTGCCGGTCAGATATGATAACCATTACACCACGGGCCTCACTCAATCAAATGTCGTAATTCCTCTACATGCGCGCAGAAACCAATGCCCCAAAGGGGCACCTCTCGCATGCCGTAACATTATATACATTATAACTGCAAACACGCAGTATAATTAACGTAAAGAACGACGCTTTGTATAGGAGAATTATCGGCGCAAGATGAGAGCGAAAGAACGAAGCATCGTTCTTTACGTTAATTATACTGCGTGTTTGCAGTTATAATGTATATAATGTTACGGCATGCGGGAGGTGCCCCTTTGGGGCATTGGTTTCTGCGCGCATGTAGAGGAATTACGACATTTGACTGAGTGAGGCCCGTGGTGTAATGGTTATCATATCTGACCGGCAATCGGAAGATCCCGGGTTCGAATCCCGGGTGGTTACCTCATTTTTTCATTTGTTTCGTTCTTTCGCTCTCATCTTGCGCGGGAATTCTCCTATACAAAGCGTCGTTCTTTACGTTATATATATATATATATATATCCCCAAACTGAATACAAATGTGACGACTGATTACTTCCCACTCGTGGTCATCTCCATTCACATCCGAAGTCCGCAACTGAGAATTCCAGATTTGAGAAAGGAGTCTCCTGATTTGGGAAAACAAAAAAAAAAAAAAAAAGAGAGAGAGATCGTGACACCTGAGGAATATTTTCTACGAAAAACTAACGAAGTGAAAAGTTGTACATTAAGAATAGGGATTCCATGGATCAATTTTAGAATTGCTTCCTTTGACTGAAATAGGAATAACATTGAGTGGGAAGAAACTGATGTATCGAAACCACCGCAAAGAACAAAAACTTTTCCTCTTAACTAAACTCTATAATATCTAATTGGTCCTTTAATAACGTCGCCCTATATTATTGAAACGTTTCTCTTTTAATTCCTTTAAAATAAAAAATAACGAGAAAAAGATCTAAACTGAATATACATTCTACTTTTACTGTTATGCTACGTAACTCCCACTTAACAATTTCGTTTTATCACTAACGTTTTATCCGTTTTGTCACTAACTTATTGTTGGTGTAACTTTACTTAAAACTTTGTTGGGAAATTTTCCCCATAATTTTTTTGGTTAGTAATTTTTATATAACTTTTGCGTGTGTAACTTTCTCGTAATAGATATGTATTTCGAGTACTAAAAATGAAAAAAAAACCAATATATATATATATATATATATATATATATATATATATATATATATCCTTAATTTTGCTTCCGCACGAATTGTTCATTCTCTTGTGTTCATAAATTCTCTTACTGAGGTCCCTTCCCGTTTCTCCACGTATATTATCAGGACATTCTTTACATGGTAATATATATATACACATCTGTGTCTTTTTCGTCCTTAGGTTTGTTCCTTATTAACATGTCTTTTATGCAGTTATTATATATGAATGCCACATTAGTGCCTATTCTTTCACAATTTTTCTTAAGCCCTTTCAAGTTTTTGTTATAGGGGAGGACAATACTTTTCTTGCAATCCTTGTTTACAGTTGACCTGCCAGTATAAAAGGTTTTCGTGGCTGCCAAATGAGCGTTAAAAATGAACGTTATGTTTATACCGTCATTACCAATTGACAAGGGCTCGCGAGGAGCCGAAACTGTATTGGTGTTAAGAAATAAAAATTTACGTCTTCCTGAAGAGTGGTTTCCTTCTTCATATATAATATATATATATATATATATATTAGGGTCCTGCGAAGCTTCGAGATTCCATTTGATTTCGAATCGGGAGAGGATTCGATTTGATTCGTTAGCTTGGGCTCCGATTCGATATTTTCGAATCTTCATTAAGTCTTGTAAAAACATTCACTGATGAGGTTTTGAAGAACACTTTCGTAAATAAACACTTTTCTTTTTACTTAGATATAATTCAATCTATATATTGAGACCAATCTCTTGTGCAATAACACTTTTATCATACTTTAATACCATTGTTCCTCCTCATGATTAAATATTTAATAAATTTTTTTAGAAGGATTTACTTCAAATGTCCTTTGTTCTCAAGAAGATTTAATTAATTTTATGCTTACTACTAATTGTGTGTAGAAACACTAATCTCTGATATATATGTACAGTTGATTCGATTCGATTTGAATTGTTTGGGATGGTTTGATTCGAGATTCGATTCGAAAAAAATTTGTGATTCGCAGGGCCCTTACATACATACACACACACACACAACACATATATATATATATATATATATATATATATATATATATATATATATATAAAATATATATGAAATATATAATATAAAAATAATGTATAATATAAAATACTGTAATGTTAATTAATCTAAAATGTAAATATGAAATAATAATACTGTAAAGGAAAAATTTAATAAGAAGAAATTTAGTGATTAATTATATGGAGCATCATCTAAAAATATATATAAAAATAATTCAAAATATATATATATATATATATATATATATATATATATAATACAGGAACTCGTCTGGGAAAATTAAATCCACTTTAGTCCGAATAAGTAATGGTAAATGACAAACATTATAGTTTTTCTTTTTATGATGTTAGCACGACGTCCCTAGATCCTGTCCCAAAGCAGGATCCTATCTGCTTTGCAGATAGCTGGTGAGGGAAGCTATAATTTTGGGGCCTCTCTGCGAGTGACCCGTTGCCCACGTCGGGCTAACATCATGAAAAAGGAAAAAAACTAGTGTTTGTCATTTACCATTACTTCTTCGGACTATAGTGGATTTAATTTTCCAAGAAGAGCAGAAGAGTTCCTTGTTCCATGCACGGTCTGTGTGTATCATGAAAAAACCTCAGGAGACCATTCTGAGTTCAATCCCATATATATATATATAATATATATATATATATATATATATATATATATATGATGAAAAAACCACGAAGGAAAGGAAACACAAAATGGTGCTCAAGCGCTTTCGTCTAATGACATCCTCAGGAACACTGAAGTACATACAAGGGTTACAGCCTATATATAGGTTACAGTCCACTTTGTCCATAATAACTATGGAAAGATGAACGAGCTTCTCCAGGACCCCGCCACATACAGCAAACTTAGGAAGAACCCGCAGGATGACGTCATCAAATCATTTAATAGTGGCTTGAAACGCATTCTCAAAGATCATAAGGACTTAATCCGCTTTTCATGTCCACTTCACCTTCTCTGCCCTACCTTTACGGTCTTATTAAAACCCACAAACCTGGCAACCCTATGCGCCTATTATTAGCTCGGTGGGCTCTATTACTTATAAACTCTCCAAATGGCTTGTCAAAGTCTTGTCCCCCATTCTCGGAACTATCTCTGATTCACATGTAAAAAATTCCATGGATCTTACTGAAAAATTGAATAATGCACGTACTGAAACTAACGATAGATTGATCAGTTTTGACGTTTGTTCATTGTTTACAAAAGTGCCGATTGACGATATGCTTGACTTTCTCTCCCAAGAATTACATAAGTATGACCTGCCACTACCTTCACACATTGTTTTGGAACTTATTAAGCTTTGCATCAAAGACTGTAAATTCACTTTCAATAACGAGTATTATCAACAAGTTTTTGGGATGGCCATGGGCAACCCCTTATCGCCCCTCCTCTCCAATATTTATATGGAGTTTTTCGAAATTACTTACTGTACATTCCGAGAATCCTGGGGGTTGGCATCCCTTGGTTGCGGTACGTCGACGATATTTTGTGTATCTGGCCCATGAATCGTGACCTGGATAACTTCCTCCTTCAGTTAAATGATCAAGTCCCCTCCATTAAGTTTAATTTAGAAGGGGAACAAGACAATTCATCCCATTTTTGGATGTGCGTGTACATAGGGAAAGCCCAGGTTTTAAGTTTAGTATCTATCGGAAAAACAACAAACAATTTGTCCTACGTACACTTTTACTCGGGACATGACACCCCCACTAAGAAGGACATTTTTTCATCAATGTTTCTCCGCGCCCTTAGGATCGCCAGTCCGGAATACATCGATGCCGAATTGGAAAAAATCAACGGTATTGGAAGTGATCTGTGTTATCCATCTGCGTTATGGAATCTTGTCTCAACAAGGCAAAACGAACTTTCTATCGTGTCAATAATAACACTCGTACTTTGTCAAAAAATATTTTAGTACTTCCATTTTTCCCGGGCTTTTTAGGCATTGCTAATGTACTTAAACTTTTGGATATTAATGTAGTATTTTCATATAACAATATTGTGAAAAATATCATTGTAAAAAATAGCCCTACCAATATTCAGGCATTATCTATAAAATTGGTTGTAAACAAGTGATTCTTTTACATAGGTCAGACGGGAAAGGATTTGCACACACGTATAAAACAGCATCAATATTCCGTTAGAACAGGACAGTTGTCCAATGCCCTTTTTGTCCATTTGTCAGAGTTATCCCACTGTATTGATTGGAATAATGCTTCAGTTTTATTCCACTCTAGCAACATTGTTAATAGAAATATTCTTGAGTCTGCCATTATCCAACTTTCAAATAACTTCAACATAAGCAAAGGTCTTTTTCAACTCGATCCTGTTGTTTTGAATTCCTTCAAAACAGATTTAGATAAGAAGGGTAGAACGCTAAATCTTTGGTAAACTTGTATGCTACTTTATTAACTTTTAATTTTCATTTTATTTTTATATACATCGAAATTTGACCATAAAGGGCAGAGTGTTAAAACCCGGGCAGATTTCCAGTATAAATTTGTATTTTTATAATTCATTTGATCTTGTGCTAAAAATCGATATTTTTTCCTTACAAATCTGTATGCCTCTCTGATAATCCTTTAATTTTTAATTTTTATTTTTACTTCTCCGTTTATTGATATATATATATATATATATATAGGTATATACAGTATTATATATATATATATTATATATATATATATATATTATTTGTTTCATTATTTTTTTTTCTTTCTGTAACCTATATATAGGCTGTAACCCTTGTATGTACTTCAGTGTTCCTGAGGATGTCATTAGACGAAAGCGCTTGAGCACCATTTTGTGTTTCCTTTCCTTCGTGGTTTTATTCATCATAAATATTTTTCACGTGTTACTTTCGTGAAATAATTTTCATATATATATATATATATATATATATATATATATATATATATATTAAGCGCCTTCAAGGATACATATTTTTTCTCTAGATTTACTTCTGAACGGTTCTAGAGATGTAACAGGTAAGATATAACGTTGTATTATGACCTACAGGGTGTCCACAATGTCTTGTCACCCCAGTAAAATACTAACTGATTTTCGTTTTTCTCTCAGACCCATTTATCACTTAGATAGCCTGCCAGTTCTTGGTTTATCTTTTACAGTAACTGTTGTGAACAGTTTCTTTTACCATCTCAACAGAGTCCTTTTTGGAGGAACCGCACGATTGAATCGGTCCTGGAAGTCTGCACGAGTATTTTCAATGGTTTTGCCATTACGTGGTCGCTCATGGACCCAGGTCCTAGCCAATAATGTGTTGTTCAATCGTATAGTTCCTGCTATCACACATTTCAAATGGGTCTGAAAGAAAAACGAAACTCAGTTAGTATTTTACTGGGGTGACAAGATATTGTGAACACCCTGTACATATAATTGAAGGTAACTGAAAAACAAAAATTACAGTCAGAATTATGAAGAATATATATATATATATATATATATATATATATATATTACAGTCATATGTATATTACAGTCAGAATTATGAAGTGTGTATAATTGTGTGTATATATATATATATATATATATATATATTATATATATATATTCATAATTCTGACTAATTTTTTTTTCATTTACCTTCAATTATATGTACAGGGTGTTCACAATATCTTGTCACCCCAGTAAAATACTAACTGAGTTTCGTTTTTCTTTCAGACCCATTTGAAATGTGTGAAAGCAGCAAGTATACGATTGAACAACGCATATTGGCTAGTACCTGCGTCCATGAGCGACCACATAATGAGAAAACCATCGAAAGTATATATTTTTTTTCCGAAGAAAATTTTTGAAAATATCGAAAAAAAAAAAACATCTTCGTTACTGATTTTAAGAATAGGCCATCACACCTTTCCAAACTTAAGTCTGAGAAACTCCGAACATGCTTGGGTACGAGTATATTAATTCAAGACTCAAATTTGTATGAAGTAACCAAACTTGATTTATCACTTTATCACTTTAAATTTATCACTTTAAATTTAATCAGTTTGCCTCTATTAAAGTATTTTATATAACATTTATAAGAGAATATAAGACAACTATTTATAATGCGAGACAGGGGTTCCCAATCCGTAGCCCTCGGGCACCTGACCCGCGAAGGGTTTCCAAGGAGGTTTTTGAAAGAAACAATGCTGTCCGCTGAAGACGCCCGTTTTGAAGGATTCATCACTAAATCGGTATTCATGTCTTCAGTCAAATATTTGCAGTTATCTGGCATCGCAGGTACAAGGAGGATTGAGACCCCTGACGTTGAACATAATCGATCATGTTTCAAAATATTTTTTAAAGAGTAATGAATGATCTGCGCGCGTCTTCGTGTAAACTGTAAATTAACTTGAGCTGCCAGTGTGCATGCGCAGACAAAGCAGATCTCAAAAATACTTCTGGAGATATTTTAATTTATAGTAAAGATATAATGAGATTCTTCCTTTATAAAAAAAATTCTAACACTTAATGATGAATATTCAGAAATATTTTTCATACATGTTTTTAAACACTTTCATTATATTTGTATTTCGCGAGCTACCTAAATAGTAACACACGTTTATAATTACATTTAACTACAAAATGTAAGCTTGAAAACGTGTTTATAGTTACTTTATTTTAATTGGAATCTTAGTTTTATAATGTCGTACGCTATGCATATTATGCGTTATGCAAATTACGTGTCTTTATGGGTTGTATTTATCTGAAGGAGTCAATATAGTTGTAATATGTAGAAAAGTGACGCCTATGTTACGTAGTAAAGAGAGAAAAACAAAGAGTTACGGAATTGTCATGGAACGAAGTAGCGGGCGAGGTTCTTGCTTTTTTCAACAAAATGCTAAGGAACGAAATATAGAAATAGTACATGTAACTTTTATTTAAATAAAAGTTACATTTAAATGTGCAGCTGATCCGTAACCTTATCTGTAATTTTTAGGAGTAATAGCTATTATGAAAATGTGGGAACATTGATAGGTATATGAACACTGATATATATATGTGAAACATTATATATTGAAATGGCATAAAACTGAATATTAATAAGCAAATACAAGTTTTCCACATATTTCTGAACAAACATAGGCCGCCTTTAAACAATATAGATTTATTATTAATCTTAGACTGCACTGTTAAACGTTTACTCTCATGTGTACAACTTTTGTAAGACCACCTTAAATAATACCGTTATAACTTCATATTTCTCTATGAACCGTAATATATATATCTATATATACATACACAGGGTGTTTCAGGAGGAAAGGTCAATACTTCGGGAGGTGATAGTATCGGTCATTGTGAGAAAAAAAGTTCATATGAACATGTGTCTAATTGTGAATGGTTACGGAGATAGAGCTGTTTGAATCTACAAATACAAAAGCATTGTTAATGGTAATCAAGAAAGAGAAACCAATTACTGTTTCTAACATTTAATGTTTAAACATTGGCATTTTGAATGGTATCGATTGGTATCAACTGGCTTATGTTACATGCTTACATTACAGCTTACATGGTTCAAGGTTATAGAGGAAGGAAGGGGAAGAAGAGCTGCGCGCGCATCAGATTCAAACAGCTCTATCTCCGTAACCATTCGGAATTAGACACATGTTCATATGAACTTTTTTTCTCACAATGACCGATACTATCACCTCCCGAAGTATTAACCTTTCCTCCTGAAACACCCTGTGTGTGTGTGTATAATATATATATATATTATATATATATATATATTATATATATATGAAAGGAGTCAATACTCAAGTGCTCCTGAGGATGTTATTAGACGAAAGCGCTTGAGCACCATTCTGTGTTTCCTTTTTTCTTCGTAGTTATTTTCATCATATATATCGCACCTTCATTCATTTTGGCCGCAAGAAACGAGCCATATTCCGTCGTATACCATTATGTAACGTCGTGTAGCGTCATAAAACGTCAATGGGTAACAAAGGAAACAGATACGTGGAGATGACACCTCATTAGGATTTGTATAGAAAGTATTCGGCGTAAATTTGTTTACGTGAAAATGAGATACCAAACTTTGGAACAAATATAAATGGGAAATATTAAACATTTAGTGTTTGATTCTGTTCCTTCCCAGTGAATAATGTTGTTCTGGGTTCTGGGAATTCTACATATTTTCACTTCCAGAACTGAATTTACCTTTTAATAACTTTTTAAGTAAAAAATTATATATATATCGGGTGGCCACAAAAAAACTTTACTTAATTCAAAGTTTAATAACTGCAACAATTCAAAACGTATGCGATTGAGCTTTGGCACACATTAACAGATGGTTATAATCTATAATTGCTGGAATTTTCAAATATGTAGGTTCTATAGTTTTGTTACAGTGAACAATTTAAAAACATATGTCTAAAAATAGCATGCCGAAGAAAATGAATTTCAACTTAACAAAATTTACTTAAACAAATGGTCAATGTGACCACCTCCCTGTTGGTAAACTGCCCTCAATCGCCTCTTCCACGAGGAGATGCACTTTCGAACCTCATCTAAGGTGATATCCTCCCATGCTCGGTGAATTTGTGTTTCTGGCTGCCGTAAACCTTCACCATGAGGGAATCCCATACTGAATAGTCCATCGGATTGCAGTCGGGAGACTGAGGCGGCCATTCATCCTTTTTGATGAAATTAGGGGTCTCTTGCTCTAGATGATTTTGGGTCGCTCGGCTTGTATGGGCGGGTGCCCCATCTTGCTGGAAAATGTAGGCCTCATCAGGATACAGCTGACGACAATCAGGAAGTAACCCATTATCTAACAGGTTGATGTAGCGCTCAGAGTTAACTTTAGTTTCGTTTGTGGCAATAAAATGAATTCGTGTTTTCCACTTCCATGAAATTCCCGCCGATACCATTACTTTTCTGCTGAATCGTGAGGTTTCACGATAAAGCCTGGAGGGAGGAATGTCCTTTTTCCTTGAACCATAAACCCTGTCATTTTGCCTGTTTTTGGCCACCTCCAACGTGAAATCCTTTTCGTCTGTAAACACAACTTTTTGCACGTCTTCAGCTGAGTAGCGTTCATATAGGGATTTACAGCGGGTCTTTCTACGCTGTCTTACATTCTGATCACGCCGAGAAACTCGAATTCTCTTGTAGGCCTTCAATTTCAAACGTTTTACAATCCCTTGTACAGAGGAGCGAGAAATCCCAAGGTCGTACGCAATCTGTCTCTGGGAGCGATGAGTTCCTGGTGTATTCTCCTGGGATTGAATCAGTTCCTCCACGGCAGCCTTATTTTCTTCTGTTGAAACACTTTTGGGCCTGCCGCTGCCGGGTTTTCTAGCTGTTGATCCAGTATCCTTTATCTTTCTTATTAAGTTATAAACACTTTGACGAGTCCAGTTCTTTGCGGAGAATTCTCGGACAATCCTATTTCCATTCCAACATTTTTCCTTGACACATGCTTCTATGATGGCTTTATCACTTTTACTTAACGTCATGCTGGCGGGGTTTTAGCGGAAAAATAAAAGAAAGCAAATTCACATTAGGTTTAGCCTACGCCAGCGCGCGTGTCATACTACGCTACATTAGGTTTAGCCTACGCTAGCGCACGTACGTGTCAGATGCACACCAGGCATGCTATTTTCAGACATATGCTTTTAAATTGTTCACTGTAACAAAACTATAGAACCTACATATTTGAAAATTCCAGCAATTATAGATTATATGCATCTGTTAATGTGTGCAAAATCTCAATCGCATAAGTTTTGAATTGTTGCAGTTATTAAACTTTCAATTAAGTAAAGTTTTTTTGTGGCCACCCGATATATTATATATATATTTATATATATAATAATTTTATATATATATATATAATATATTATATATAATATATATATATATACTGTGTATATATAAAAAAATTGCTCCTGTTAGAATTCGAACCCAACACCTCTTGAGTAGAAGGTGATTGCGATAGCCACTACACTACGACGGGATAAAAGTTAATGCAACCTGTCACACATCAAACCAACCGAGGAAACGCATAACGCTTTCGCGTCCAATGGCATTTTACGTGTTAGCCCTCCCGCACTCGAAGTAATGACCAGCATTTTATTCAAGTTATCTGGCGCAACGCTAGGCCTCCATAAATGGAATATCATGCATGAACACGCACGATTTTTCATTGTGAAAAATCGTGCGTGTTCATGCATGATATTCCAGTAATCCTTTAGACTACAGTATATATATATATAAATTTTTTTTCAAAGGATTACCTCCCACTCCATGTTATTCCCACTCCCATTCCCATTCCCCAAATGGGAATGCAAAAAAGGAGAAATCCAGATTTGAGAAAAGGGTTTTCTGATTTGAAAAAGATTGTCACTCCAACTCGCATTCGCGGTAAAGGCGCGAAATGACAGTGGTTAATGTTTCCTAACCGAACCTAATATAACCTAACACTAATTTAACCTAATCCAACCTGACATTGGCCTAACCTAACATAATCTGGAGCAAAGTGGGAAAACTGTGGATAAGAATGAGAATGGCATAAAATGAAAATAGATTTATTTGAGAATTGCTTCCTTTGAAAGATTCTCTCTCGCGGATTCCCACTTTTTGGACCCGGAATGAAATGGGAATCACATTATGAAGCATGATAACTTAAAATTGGCAAAAAAATCTTCGCAAAAGCTGTTATTTTTAGTTTGTATGGAAGATCCGATATATAATTATCTTAACCCTTTATGGCCGAACTTTTTGCGTAGGGTTGAGTCTAAATGCGTGTATTTGAAACGTTACGTATTCGACGCACAGTGCGGTAAAGGGTTAAGGCCTTCGCCTTTCCCTGAGGAGTGTAATTCACTTCCATATTAACCATTGCTAAATTTTTCTATGAGACCGGACTTATGGGACACACTGTATATCTGTTTAATTGAATTAATTGATTGTTTCTTAGGAGGTTGAATGAGGTTAGGTTAGGTTAATTTTTTAGAGTGCCGATGTTATGGTCTTGTCGATCCGATGGGTCCGTTCCTTCTACATACAGAGTGTTTACAAACTCTACAGATACAG
>JAJOZX010009229.1:37500-157500 GCA_023014485.1 Bathynomus jamesi
AATGTTACGAGACAAATCTATTAAAGATTTACTTGTCTTCATTTTTAAAAATGAACTGGAACAAACATTTCCCGAAGCAGTGAAACTGCCGCAATTGGTCCTTACAATTCCAGCTACAACTGTTTCAGTTGAGCGAACATTTTCAGCTTTAAAAAGAATTAAAACATGCACTAGGAATCGAATGACACACGAAAGGCTTTCATCGCTTGCTTTAATCACTATAGAAAAAGAAAGGTTCATGAAACTGGAACAAAGTACTACACACAACTTTTATGACATGGTTACAGAAATATTTCTTCAGAAGGAGAGACGAATGGAATTTATCTACAAATAATAATGTAAGTAAATACTTATATAACTAAAATTTTATTTTGAACTTTTAATATTTTTATTAATTATCGGGATATTAGTTGGTATAAAATAGCTATGAAATTCTGACCAGTTTTATTAAGTTGAGTAACAATGCGATGCATGCCTAATTTCTATATTTCGATGGTAATTATTGTTAATACAATTTTCAGACCCTTTGTTGGCAATTGATTTTATTAGTGTCTACTGCCTACCCTGAGTTATTACGCACCGCACGTCCCTGGGACTCACTCACTCCGACTCACTCACTCACTGAGTAGGAGGCGGAGTTCTGAAAGTATTTTGTGGCTGATATGGTCGTAATAGGGAAAGAAAAAGTATTGTTCGTCTTTTTTAATGGTGGGCACTTTAAGGGGTGGTTGATAAATATTATTAAGAAAATTTCTAGTTAAAAATTGCAAAAGCTGTTTTGGGAAGGACAACTTGTGTGCTAACTTTTCTCATGACGTGGTGTAGTGGTTGCGTTCGCGACTCCTAATCAAGAGGGCGCCGATTCGGATCCTGGTGAGGGCAAGTTTTATATATATATATATATCTATATATATATATATATTAGTGGTGGACGGGTATCCGCATCATTTTTAACATCCGCATCCGCACTTCTGACTGCGGATGTTATGCGGATATTATCTCTAATAAATTATGCAATTTACAATTAAATTACCTTTAAAGTAGCTTATAAGGCCCAGTCATGCACATTTCATGTAAGGTATTAATTAATTATTAATTAACAAACAAACATATAAACCTCAAAATATAAATACCTGGTAACATAGAAAATTGAATGAAACTTGTTTCATTGAATTTTCTGTGGCTGAAACTCTTGAGAAAGTTATTATTTTTATCATAATGAAAACATTAATTTTAATTTTAATTCTTATGCATTGCCTACCATAATAGTAATATCACGAAATTTGAAAAATTATGTCATATATTCATAATTCTATATTATATTGATAGATTAACTAAATATCCGCATCCGCGGATATTGAAATTAAAAATCCGCATCCGCAGATGTTGAAAAACTGACATCCGGTCCACCACTAAATTATATATATAGCTACACCCTTATACTGGATATGGAGAAGATCCCTAGATACTGGGGAAATACCGAGCATCTTGAAAAAGAGTAAACATTGTCCCTATATATAAAGGAGGGGATAGATCTCAAACAAAGAACTATAGACCAGTGTTTTTGATGTCTCACCTCACCAAAATATTTGAAAGAATAGTTAGAGAGAAAATCTATGACTTCTTGGAGACACTGGAAAGATTCAACGAAAATCAGCACGGATTCCGATCAGGAAGATCATGCCTATCACAACTTATAGAGCACTATAACAATATCCTAGATGCACTGGAAGGCAGTGAAAAGTACAGATGTCATATACACGGATTTTGCTAAAGCTTTCGACAAATGTGATCATGGTGTAACAGCACATAAAATGAAACATATGGGAATAACAGGCAAAGTGGGAAAATGGATCTACAACTTCCTCAGAGAACGTCTACAGGTGGTCAAAATTCAAGGTATATCATCATCAGAATCAGAAGTACGCAGCTCAGTACCACAAGGTACAGTACTGGCCCCACTCCTGTTCATTATCATGCCAACAGACATAGACAGTGGAGTAAACAGCAACAGTATAGTAACATCCTTTGCGGACGATACAAAGATCAGCAGAAAAATCAGCGATGCAAATGAAGTGGAGGCCTTGCAGAGGGACACGAACAAATTATACAAAGGTCAGAAGACAACAATGTGACATTTAACACCGAGAAATTTCAGCTCTTGAGATATGGTAGAAATGAGGAACTTAAACACACTGTATATTATGCTCCAGATAGACAGGAAATTCAGAGAAGCACGAAAGCGATCGATTTGGGGTAATCATAACCGATGGCGCCATTCGAGACACAAAATCAGATAGCAATAGGTACTAAGGACAGTACTAAGAACGTTCAAAAGAAGGGACAAGACAGTAATGGTTCCCCTGCTGAGAACACTGATCATACCAAAACTTGAATGCTGCTCAGTTTTGACGTCCCCATATAAAAAGGAAGAAACTAATAAACTAGAAGCAACGCAGAGACATTTCACAGCCAAGATTGATGGCTGCAAAGAACTCAACTACCGGGAAAGACTACGTAAACTAAATCTGTAATCCCTGGAAAGAAGAAGGGAGAGGTACACCATAATCTACAAATGGAAAATGATCGAAAAACTGGTACCAAACCTAAAACTAAACCCAATTACCATCCAAACAACGCTGCAAAATAGGAAAGGCAGAATGTGTAGTGTTCCTAAATTAAAGGCCCGACAAGGGACCTCTTGAACACTGAAGGAAAATAGCTAGGTTGTCAGGGGGCCAAGACTTTTTAACCAGCTTCCAAAGGACCTCAGAAATGTTACAGTGGTCACAGTTGAAGTCTTCAAAAGAAGACTAGATGCCTGGCTCAGGACGGTACAAGATGAGCCGGGTATGTCTGGCTATGTGCGGTGGAGAGCGCAAGAGAGCAATTCGCTCCTCCACCAAGCCAGGCCTAGAGGCGGGGCCACCAGCTTGACCTTCGCATGAAGAGAAACTACCACACGGAACTTAAACGAGGTTAACGAGGTATATATATATATATATATATATATATATATATATATATATATATAAATAAATAATGCTGTATCCATATAGAACTGGAGTGGTCCTTCATTGGATGTTTTGAGTGAAAGTAAAATAAAACAAGCTTTTTTTAAGAAAAATATTTTTTATTTCCAGATTAGGATTTTTTAGATCGTGGTTTGGTCAATGTTCGATTCCCTTCTTTACATTTCTCTCTAGACTCCATTTTAAATACATGGTTAACTTACTGCTACTCATATTCAGTAATCCTATCCTGTTTAATCAACATTTAACAGGGTTCAGTTTCATTAGATTTCATTTCATTACTGTAAAAGCAACACGTTATAGAGTAAAAAATAAACGCTCTCTCTCTCTCTCTCTCTCCGATAAAGAAAAAGGGTGGGAAGGGGCCTACTGATGGCCCAAAGAAACCGAAGGATGTAGCTGCTGGTCGGGGTGGGTCGGCTGGTGTAAGTGCGTCTATGGGTGGCGACGGGTATCGAAAGGTCTCGGGCAAGAAGGCTGCGAAGCCGAAGCCTGAGACCCCAGTTGCCCCTGTCAGGACCTCCAACCGCTTTAGTCTCCTGTGCTCGAAGGAGGAAGACACCATTTTGATTGAGGTCTCGCAGATCAGGGGCCAGGAGTACTTTGCTTCTGCAAACCGGGACGGGAGGAAGGTAAGGTGCTTACCTGGGCGGGGAATGGCGCACTTAAGGAAGGAGGTAGAGAAGCTGCGCGTGGCTAGTCGGAGGACTGCGATCGTTGTCCACGCTGGTGGCAACGACCTGTTCCTCAAAGGCGGTAGGGTTGATCTTACAGAAGGAATCATCACCGAGATCATGTCTCTTGCGGATGATCTAAAACTGAAGACAGACAGGGGAATGTTGATGGGTATTTTACCGCGGATGAATGCCAGTGACCACGCGCTCAGTAAGGTCATTGGCATAACGAGAGGGTGCAAGACTTGCGCGTCCCACTGGGCGTGAGGTTTATTGACCCCTTCGACGCATTTTCTGGTAGGTGGGACCTTTAACAGAGGGATGGTGTCCACCTCAATGACAAGGGTAAAGGTGTGCTAGGCGCGCTGCTCGACCGGCACCTATACAGAATGGTGAGGTCGAGCCCGGGGAGAGATGACGGGCCCCCACCGGGTATAGAATGTTTCGCAAAGACCGCACCCGTGGGGAGGGGGGAGAGGTACTAATATACGTCAGGGACACGTTGAGTCCGGTTGTCTGCCAGTTCCGGCCGGAACGGGAGCTGCTTGGCGTCGATCTGAACGTGGGAGGGACGAACTATAGGTTAATCTTGGTGTACAGACCTCCGCATCTCCTCCTCGAGGAGGATACAAGCCTGTACACCGAACTCCGTAGCCTGCTAGGGGATAGGGTGTGTGTATTTTTAGGAGACTTTAACTGTCGCGGCATAAAGTGGGAAGACAGGACTGCTGATGCTGATGGGAGGAGGCTAGTTGACTTTGCTGATAAGAACTTCCTCACTCAGTGGGTCAATGAGCCTACACGAGGAGAAAGCGTTCTAGACTTAGTATTCACGACCGAAGACAACCTCGTCACTGGCCTCACCGTTGACGAATCGATGGGCGGGAGTGATCACGGTCTGATTAGGTTCCGTGTGTGCGTCCCTCTGGTGAAGCGTAGTAACTCGAGAGGCAGTAAGCTCGATCTACGGCGGGCGGACTTTGTTAGCCTCCGGGATAGCGCAGGTGAGATGGGGTTAGAGGTCGGCGGCGATGTTGAGGGAGTGGAGTGCATTCCGGGACGAGTTTATGATGCTGCAGTCTGCTGCCATACCCTCAAAACCGGTCACCCCTGCTTCAACGCAGCCTAAGTGGTTCAGTCGTGACATAGCTTCGGCTATCCGAAATAGAAAAGTAGCGTATAGGAGGGCGAAGGCCAATCGTTCCCATGAGAACACTGAAGCGTATGTCCGCCTGTGTAGGGAAGTGAAGGCGAAGGTTAGGCTAGCGAAACGTAACGAAGAACTACGGGTGGCAAGCCTTTGCAAGAGGAACCCTAAGGAGTTCTTCAGTTATGTTAATAGTAGAAAGCCCATTAGAAGCATGATAGGTCCGTTAAAGGACCGAAGCGGCCTGGATAGTGTTCGATGTACCGCGACAGTCGTTGCCGATAGAATAGACAAACTGAGCGCGTTTAAGGCTCCTGGGCCAGACCAGTTTCTCCCCAGAGTGTTGCGGGAGGTGCGCGACCAGGTGGCTCCCCACCTGGCTACAGTTCAACAAATCGTTGGAGACAGGCCAGATGCCTGGTGACTGGAGGGAAGCCAACGTGACCCCTATCTTTAAGAAAGGGGATCACGAAAGTCCAGGGAACTATCGTCCCATTAGTCTCACTTCAGTTGTAGGTAAATTATTAGAGGGGATAATAGCGGATAGGATCGTTGACCATTTGGATTCCTACAAGCTGCTTGGGGACTCCCAACATGGGTTTAGACGGCATAGGTCGTGTCTCACCAACTTGCTCGAGTTTTTTCACGTCATGTTGAGTGAGTATGATAAGTAGGGCGATTGATATACTTATCTCGACTTTCAGAAAGCGTTTCATAAGGTACCTCACTGCCGGCTAATGGCGAAAGTGCGCGCGCTGGGTATCGGTGGGGAAGGAGGTAGGTGGATTGAAAACTGGCTGAAGAATAGGCGGCAGAGGGTTGTAATTAAAGGGGCTACCTCGGGTTGGGCCTCGGTCACTAGCGGGGTTCCTCAGGGTTCCGTTTTGGGGCTGCTGTTTTTTATCATTTACATAAATGATATCGACGGTGGCATCGTCAGTCGGATCGCCAAATTCGCTGATGACACCAAGCTTGGGGCCAATGTTGGGACGCCGAAGGCGATCGAGCAACTGCGTGCGGACCTAGGTAGGATAGGAGAGTGGTCCGAAAAATGGGAAATGCCCTTTAACTTGGGTAAATGCAAGGTGATGAACATTGGCTACGCCAATCCCAAGTCGGACTACTCGATGCTTAGGAGTAATATCGGGGCCACTGATTTGGAAAAGGACTTGGGTGTGCTAATTAGCAGCGACCTTAAGTTTACGAAACAGTGCTTAGAGGTGGAAAAGAAAGCCCAGAAGCTGTTAGGTTATATCAGGAGGCAATTTCAGTTTCGGAACAAGGAGATTGTGCTCTCTCTGTACAATTCCCTGGTTCGGCCGCACCTGGAGTATGCTGTGCAGTTCTGGTCGCCCACCCTCAGGAAAGATATTGAGAGGCTGGAGCGAGTGCAGGCGAGGGCCACAAAGTTAATCCCTTCCGTTAGGCGTATGGGTTACAATCGACGGTTACGCGCCCTGAACTTGTTTTCGCTGGAAACTCGGAGGTTGCGCGGCCAACTCATCGAGATTTTCAAGTTCTTACGCGGGTTCAACGATGTCGATTTTAGAAGCATGTTTAGTTTAAATGATAACCCAACTCGCAACAATGGTTGGAAGTTGGATTTGAAACGGTTTAGGACTAGTGTGTGTGGGAATTACTTTACCTATAAGATCTGTGACACGTGGAACAGGTTACCTTCAGAAGTTGTGAACAGTTCCTCTGTGGATCATTTCAAGAAAAGGTTAGACCAAATCTTGCACACTATTTGAGGGTGTAGAAAATTTTCCCTGGCACTGTTGCCATTGGTACCTCCTCGGTATGGGTTGCAAGGCCTTTTGAGGTACTTCTTTTCCTTTTAACTCCTTGTAACTCTCTCTCTCTCTCTCTCAGTAATAATGACTGAGTGGTATATGTATTGAAGTAAAATTTGAACTATGACCTTCGTCAATGGTGTCGTTGAAAAATGAAGTGGAAATGAAAAAGTGTTGTTTCGGGTGACAGCTTAAAATCAAACAAAGCATTCGAAATGAAAAGCTATTTTTGATCATGAGAATGCGAGATTTTATTTCACCTTTATTTTATTTCATAATTTTATGATTTAAGTTTTCTAAAAGCTTATAATTAATTATTCATTTTCTTTTTATGATATTTCACCATCATTAAGGATTATTTAAAAAAAAAATTAGTGATTTTATTTCTATATAATATATTTTAATTAATAAAACTTATTTTATTAATTATTAATAAAAAGTGTTGGTTGTATCATTAAAAATATTCACTATACGCGCACTGTTCAGCCGGCTGCACACAGTTTCGTCTCGCGACTGACGACTGACGACTTGAGTCGTGACGACTCGAGTAGCGTGTGATTTTATATTGACAGAGTGGGACCCTCGCACACTGCAGCGACCGCGACGCGAATCGTGTCGCGGTCGCTGCATCAAACGCATCAAAAGACAATGGAAATGTGAGAGACCTTTCTTTAATAGCTTTTTGAGCACGATCCATCTTCTTTGGACAACATGTGGTTCAGATTATTGCCTTATTGATAAAGCAATAATTTATGTCTGGAAAAGTTAGCAGGCGTAATTATCGCGTCTGGAGACTTCATAACCGAAGAGCTTATGGTGAATTGGAGCGAGATACCCTAAAATCGAATATTTGGTGTGCTCTCTCAGACAAAGGAGTCGTCTTTTTCCGAGATGCTGACGGATAATTTATAATTTATACATCAATGGGGGAAGTTATCACGAAATACTCGAGCGTTTGCCTTCCCTCATTTAGGCCTTGATAAAATTATCTTTGAATCTGACGGAGCTCCACCTCATTTCGCATTTAATCGAGGTTCGACAGCTCTTAAATCAATATTTTCGTGATTGGGTGGATTTGGAGACGTGGACCAACTCCTTGGATTCCACGATCACCTAACCTGACCCCGATGAATTTTCTTCCGTGCAGCCATTTCAAATCCAAAATGTACGTGACAAAACCCCGAAATTTGGCTGATTTGAAAGAACGCCTAACAACTGTTATTTGGAGAATTTGTACAGAAACATCGTTCATTGTTGCTAATAAGTTATTCTCAGGTGGCTTAAATACATTGGTGCACTTGTGGAAATACATTGAAGATTAATAGAGATTTACAGTGGAATTATCTGTTTTGCAAACACAATTTCCAGTCTTGGTTTGATTAATGCTATATGTATTTACTTTATGAGTTTCTTTTGTTTTTGCCAAATGTAAATATTTAAAACTAACCGACTTAATATTCATATAAAGTATATTAAATATATATTATTATATATATAATCATGCGGGTTGCTTCTACAGAGCTTCAATTTAATATTTAGGAGAAATCCAATGACAAGGAGAAATGTAAATGCCATGAAAAGTCTTCTTTAATGCACAACGTTTCGAGCAAATACGCTCATCTTCAGGCTGTATGATAACAATGTGAAATTAAAATCAATAATTGAATGAAAAACCAGACAAAGAAAATTTCTATAACCTATCATAAAGGCAAACTTTAAAAGACTGAAAAAAGAGGGTTAAATTCTAAGTTATACAGATTTACATTTAAAATTAAGAAGCTATTTTTAAATACATATAGTAAATGTGAAATTAATACACTGGAAAAATTAACAATAGTACACTGGAATAATGAAACTAACTAACCTTTCACTGCAATTTCCGAGGCTAGACTGATTTAAGCACAAAACGAAAACATAAGATAAGATAAGATAAGATAAGATAAGATAAGATGGTGAGGGCGATTGGGGAAGGGGGATTATAAGGAATTGGGGAAGGAGGAGGGATTATAAAAAGTTTAAAGGGACGGCTGATGAGTCAACATTTAACGTAGGGGTCAAAGTTTTATATAAAGCGATTCCAAAATTCTAAGTGAGTTGGGACAAGTATTACAACCAAGAATTTTAAAATTGTCTAAAGTGACATCAGTTTTACATTTGATACTGTGTTCCCGAATGCTAGAAACTTCTTTAGTTTTTAAAATTTTACCTGTTCGGCCACTTATTCCCATATGCGAATAAAATCTAGCCCTGAGAGAGCGAACAGTGCTGCCAATGTAATTCCCAAGGAGACACCTAGGGCAGGTAAATAAATATACAACACCGCTACGCAACGAGTCAGGGGTTCGATCCTTCGCTGAGAAAAAGCTACCTAAAGACGTTTTTTAATAAATATGATGCGGAAATCAGTATGATAAAAAAATTTCCTTAACAACTTTGTAAATTTAAGCTTAAATTCCTTATTCAAAGGACCCATTTCAGGTACCAAGAAATATTTTATATCCTTCGGCACTGTAATACAAGGAAGTTGAGGGCTATAAACATTATTTAAGAAGGATCTAATTAGTTTATCTACATATTGAACAGGAAAACTATTATTGGTAAAGTATGATCTTAGATTATTAAATTCATCATTAAGTAAGGTAAAACTAGAGGTCAAATTATATCCTCTGAACAGGAGAGTTTTAGTACAAGACATCTTATAGTTGAAATCAGTAAAACTAAAAAAATTCATGCCCAAACCAGTGAAAGTGGGTTTCCTGTAAACTGATGTAGTAATAGAATCACCGTTTTTCGAAATTAAAAGATCTAAAAAGGGAAGGGAGCCATTTTTCTCAGTTTCCATTGTATACGTTATATTGGGGTGCAAAGAATTTAGGAAGTTAAAGAATTGTTGCGCTTGTACCGCATTATCAAAGACAGCTATCGAATCATCAACGAAGCGTCGATAGAAAATTGGCTTGAGATGAGTTGGAGATTGACTAAAAATTACACTTTCTAAATGAGTCATAAAAAAATCAGCTGCTAACGGTCCGACAGGTGATCCCATCCCTACACCATCAATTTGTTGGTAAACCTTATTGTTGAAAGTAAAATAGCATTGTTTGAAGACCAATTCTAAAAGTTCCTTAAAATGAGACAATGAAAAACCATGAAAAATATCAACCGAGCTAAAAACCCTATCTAAAATAATGGCAATAGTTTCAGATACAGGTACATTTGTGAAAAGCGACTTTACATCAAAACTGACAAAAAACTTTTTGAATCGAAGTTCTCACCAAGAAGGTCTTTTTGGAATTCAAACGAGTTATTTATAGTGTAAGCATTTTTCGCAAAGGGTGACAGGAGACTAACAACAAATTTTGCCAATTGAAAGGTGGGTAAGTTATACGAAGCTAAAATAGGACGGAGAGGTGTTCCAACTTTATGGATTTTAGGCAAACAGTATAATTGAGCAAGATTAGCACCAGATGCGAACAACTGAGAGTAAGTATCGTTTTTTATTATCTTTAAGGACTTTAGTCGTGACAGAATTTACAAAGTTGTTAAGGAAATTTTTTTATCATACTGATTTCCGCATCATATTTATTAATAAAACGTCTTTAGGTAGCTTTTTCTCAGCGAAGGATCGAACCCCTGACTCGTTGCGTAGCGGTGTTGTATATTTATTTACCTGCCCTAGGTGTCTCCTTGGGAATTACATTGGCAGCACTGTTCGCTCTCTCAGGGCTAGATTTTATTCGCATATGGGAATAAGTGGCCGAACAGGTAAAATTTTAAAAACTAAAGAAGTTTCTAGCATTCGGGAACACAGTATCAAATGTAAAACTGATGTCACTTTAGACAATTTTAAAATTCTTGGTTGTAATACTTGTCCCAACTCACTTAGAATTTTGGAATCGCTTTATATTAAAACTTTGACCCCTACGTTAAATGTTGACTCATCAGCCGTCCCTTTAAACTTTTTATAATCCCTCCTCCTTCCCCAATTCCTTATAATCCCCCCTTCCCCAATCGCCCTCACCATCTTATCTATCTTATCTTATCTTATCTTATCTTATGTTTTCGTTTTGTGCTTAAATCAGTCTAGCCTCGGAAATTGCAGTGAAAGGTTAGTTAGTTTCATTATTCCAGTGTACTATTGTTAATTTTTCCAGTGTATTAATTTCACATTTACTATATGTATTTAAAAATAGCTTCTTAATTTTAAATGTAAAATCTGTATAACTTAGAATTTAACCCTCTTTTTCAGTCTTTTAAAGTTTGCCTTTATGAATAGGTTATAGAAATTTCTTTGTCTGGTTTTTTCATTCAATTATTGATTTTAATTTCACATTATCATACAGCCTGAAGATGAGCGTATTTGCTCGAAACGTTGCGCATTAAAGAAGACTTTTCATGGCATTTACATTTCTCCTTGTCATTGGATTTCTCCTAAATATTATAATATATATATATATATATATATATATATATATTACGCCCTTTTGCGAAATCGACCGTTTTGCAAAAAAGGGCCAAAAAGCCGACCTTTTTGCATAATGGCATTAAATACCAGGCCACTTTGCAAACAGGCCGGCAATTGGCCATTTTGCTGTCGGCCATTTTGCGAAACGGCAGAACTTCACATTGAACTGGACAGTGAATGGCCGGTTTTGTCAATGCATTTGATGAATACTTAAATATACATTTAAATATTGTATTTATAATATATTTTCAGGGTATTTAAACACATTATTGATGTATTTTGTAATTATAAATACATATTTTCAAATACATTTTTAAATACATTTACAAAATATTATGGATTTTTTTTTCCATTATTGGCAGTACTTTAGTCTCATATTTTTTGTAAATCAAGAATTTAATTATTTTTCCCGTACTGTTCCAAACTGTACTGTTATGTTTGAGTTATGTAGTCCCTTTCTGTTGCCTCTATCGATTTGGATTGCTAACTGAATGCCCTGTTAGGTTAATTGAATGTCCGGTTAAGTCAAATGTCCGCCCTTGACGATTGGTTAGGTTAAGTCGTGATATTTTCGTTGTTCAACGAAAATATCACGACTTAACCTAACCAATCGTCAAGGGCAGAGAGTTGATCTAACCGAGCATTCACTTAACTTAACCGGGCATTCAATAATTTAAATTTCAATAATTCGAATAATTTCAATCGAACTGGATTGAATCGCTTAACTGAAGTTCTGCGCCTTTTTGCAAAATGGCCAATATGCTGGCCTGTTTGCAAAGTGGCCTGGCATTTAGTGCCATTATGCAAAAAGGCGGCTTTTCGGCCCTTTTGCAAAACGGCCTATTTCGCAAAAAGGCCGTAATATATATAATATATATATATATATATATATAATATATATATATATATATATATCTATATATATAATATTATATATATTAATAATATATATATATAATATATATATATTATATATTATATATATATATATATATATATATATATATATATATATATATATAATATATATATATATATATATATATAAGGTAAATTAAGATGTCCCATGTTCGCTACTTACATAAACAAATTAGCCCCTGAAGTCTATTATCGCTGTCGACAGTCTGAGACGGGAACTAAACCTATAATTTTCTTTCGTGAGTTGTCTTTAATTTCAACAAACGTCGCATTATATTATAAATTTCTGCAATGTTTAATTATGGGTTTTAAGTGTGACCGAGCGTATTATACTATACCACCACCCTTTCTTTCTTTGCTATCATTGTTGAACATCTCATAACCTGGGATATGATATTCTGAGCTATTGAAGAATAGGGACCCCAGCCTTCTTTAGTTAGCTTTATAAGACTAACTAACGAAAATATCATGACCTAACTAACCAATCGTCAAGGGCGTACAGTTAACCTAACGATTGGTTAGGTTAGGTCTGATATTTTCGTTAGTTAGCTTATAAGCCTAACTAAAGAAGGCTGGGGGTGCTGGTAAGTGTGCGGTCTACCTAGCTTCGAGCAGTCTACCACAATTAAGCTGCGACCAATCAACCTACCAAAAAGGCAACCGTGAAGGCTATGATAAACTTTAAATATCTTAGTTTATTTGGTGCTGGTTAAGTATGCGGCTACCATCTGAGTTTTGACAGAATATAAACTAACGAAAATATCACGACTTAACCTAACCAATTACACTGGTCAACAACAATTTTGTCACAAGGGTTTTTATGGGTGGTCTATGTGTACTTTTTCATGCTGAATCTAAATATGAAATCAGATTTTTTCTATCAGGCTTAGTTTACTTGTGACGCTATGTTCATTTTTCCTCATTTAGCATGATCACCGGATAAAAAAATAATAACATATTATATATATTAAGTATATAACAATATTATAATATAAAACATTATAAAATAATAAATATAATAATATATTATATTAATTAATATAACTATAATAAAATATATTAATATTAATATATTATATGTAGTATTAATTTTTCTGTAAAATTAGTACAATTTATTCCTTTGGGGAGAAAGTTCTGATAATGCTGGCAGGATAAATTTGGTCGGAGCAGCAGACTGTGCAGGTTGAAAGATGTTTGTACCTGTTCAGACATGAGCCTAGTTTCTGTGTGTAGAGCAGCTCCAAGTCAGTCTGCTTGTAAATGTCACAGTGTTAACATAGTGTCTGTTGCTTCTTGTTAATTTTACACCAGTGTTGTATTCATAGATATTTTGTAATGCCGCGGAACTGTCTGAATCATCCTAATTCCTTTTGTTATGTATGTGGTGATCTAACTTTAAAATCCCAGAAACGTAACTTTACACCATTAGTAAAAAAGCTATGAACTTTATTTCGGATGTAAAGTAGGCGATCAGGACAAGAGTTGGGCCCCTCACATTTGTTGTGACATGTGTAAGACTACTTACAGGATGGCTAAACGGTTCACGTCACATGCCATTTGCTATTCCAATGATTTGGAGGGAACCCAAAGATCACACAACAGACTGCTATTTCTGCCTGGTAAATACAAAGGGGATCACTTCAAAAACAAAGAGCCTTATGAAATACCCTAATCTACCGTCTGCAATGAGACCAGTTCCCCACAGTGCTCAACTTCCAGTACCAAATCCTCCTGAACATGTAAGTTTAAGTGATGAGGAATCAAACGTAGCTGTAGCATATCACGAGGAAAAAGATGAAGACATTTCTGATCCAACATTCCAGGCTACCTGTTCCTCCAATGAACCACATTTACTGTCACAAGGAGATCTAAATGACCTAGTTCGTGATTTGAAATTATCTAAGAAGCAGGCTGAACTTTTAGTTCAAGATTAAAGGGTTGGAATCTACTGCAACGTGACACTAAAGTTTGTTTTTTCCGCAGCCGCCATGATGAATTCAAAGAATGGTTCTCCCATGAAGATGGACTTGTGTTTTGTAAAGATGTTAATTCAGTCATGGGGGCTCTTGGTCATGAACATAACGTGGATGAGTAGCGATTGTTCATTGACTCCTCAAAACTCAGCTTGAAAGCATCCTTCTTCACAACGGAAATAAATTTCCTCTGTACCTATTGCACATGCTGCAAACATGAAAGAGTCATACGACAACATGAAGTTGCTTTAGAAAAGTTTCAGTATCAGAAATATAAGTGGAATATCTGTGGAGATCTGAAGGTCATTGCACTTTTGCTAGGGTTGCAGCTAGGTTACACCAAGTACTGTTGTTTTTATGTGAGTGGGACAGTAGGGACAAGCAAAACCACTACGTTAAGAAGGATTGGCCAAAACGCACCTCACTTGTTCCAGGCAAGAAAAATGTTGAATAGTTCACTTGTTGACCCTGAGAAAGTGTACCTTCCTCCTTTGCATATCAAGCTTGGACTTATGAAAAACTTTGTTAAAGCGATGGATAAAGCGCAAACAGGATTCACATACTTGAGAAATAAGTTTCCCCGGATCAGTGATGCCAAGATTAAAGAAGGCATTTTTGTAGGCCCTCAGATCAGAGAATTGTTAAGAGATGAGAGATTTGAGGAGAGTTGAATGAAGTTGAGAAAGCTGCGTGGCAGAGTTTCAAAAGTGTCTGCACAAATTTTTTGGGAATCACAAGGCCGAAAACTATCCTGAAATAGTAGGAGATCTTCTTAAGTCTTACCAAGCAATGGGGTGCAATATGTCATTAAAGGTTCATTTCTTGGACTCTCACTTGGACTTTTTTCCGGAAAACCTGGGTGCGGTAAGCGACGAACATGGTGAGCGTTTTCATCAGGATATTTCTGCCATGGAAAACCGTTACCAAGGCAAATGGAGCCCCAGTATGCTGGCTGACTATTGCTGGACTCTTAAGAGAGACATGCCTGAGGCAAAGCACAGCAGAAAATCAAAACAAGCTACTTTTTAAACTACAGGTATGTCTTTTCGATCATATTTTAATAAGTATGTAACTATATGGGTTTTTAAAAATTAAATTGCATGTCACACAAAAACCAGACCTGATAGAGAAATTTTACAAACTTATTTGGATTCAGCACAGAAAATACTATAAGAATAAGGTATTTTCATTCTTGGGACACGAAAAAAAAAATTTTTTGTTGGCCAGTGTTATCAAGGGCGTACAGTTGATCTATTATTAATTATAACATTGTTTGTTTCTGGAATAGTATTTACTATTTATTAATAGATCAACTGTACGCCCTTGATAATTGGTTAGGTTAAGTCGTGATATTTTCGTTAGTTTTTAACGAAAATATTCTGTCAAAACTCAGATGGTAGACCGCATACTTAACCAGCACCGTTTATTTCAGCCATCTGTTAAAACTGTTTGCTTGCACCCCGGCTCTCAATAGAACATGCTCGCGAAAGACTTTTATAGGGAGATCATTGTGAATGAAGAAAAAAGCACTTGCATATTTAAGAGAACATGATCTGATAAAGTCACTCCAAAATGTGGATCCGTGCCACAAATGCGGAAGCGCAATGCAACAAAAACGGAAGAAGGATCGAGGTTGAGAATTCAGACCTGTTTTAAGATGCCCTCGGGAAGGATGTCAAACCTCGCTGTCCGTTAGAGCAGGGAATGAATTTTTTCATTACACAGATCTTAATAATCATGTAAACTGTAACCTAAAGTTATGTGAAATCTTGGAATTAGTCTTCTATTTCATTATGGATACGCCAGTGCTAACTACAGTCACTTTAACAGGCATCTCCAAACCTACGGTTATTGACTGGTTTAACATGTGTCGTGAAGTATGTGGAATGTGGAGTCATAGTTTCAACTAGGGAGCAAATGGTTGGCACAGCAGAAGAACCGATACAGATCGACGAGGCACGATTTGCAGGCCGACGCAAATACAATCGAGGAAGGCTATTAACAGGCGATCA
Source organism: Bathynomus jamesi (assembly GCA_023014485.1). Lineage (NCBI taxonomy): Eukaryota > Metazoa > Arthropoda > Malacostraca > Isopoda > Cirolanidae > Bathynomus > Bathynomus jamesi. The sequence goes on from JAJOZX010009229.1 coordinate 53,515, forward strand.
TGCCCTTCATCCGAAGATAGCGATGCTGACATTGTGAATAACAGGAATCACGGAGCACGAATCGATGGTCCTTGGGTTTTCGGACTGAAAAAACGCTTGGATTGCAGATACTTCTATGTTAATAGACGTGATAAAGACACTTTAATACCAATTATTCAAAGAGAATGCAAGGTTGGATCAGTTATCCATTCGGATGAGTGGCCTGCTTATGCTTGCCTGAATACCCTAGGATATATTCATCAGACGGTTAATCACCAGAGACATATGTGGATCCTGCAACTGGCGCACATACGCAAGCAATGGAACGTTCTTGGCTAGATGCAAAAATAGATATTTTAAAGAAGAAAAGGGGCATTCCTGTGCAAATGCTACAATCTCATTTAAACCATTTTTGTTGGAAAATGCTAAGAAAGGAAGAGGAGGATCTGTTCGTAGCCTTCTTAAATGATATCCGCACTGTATACACACAGTAATGCCTAATATAAGAGTTTGCAAAACATTTTTTTTGAAAATTTTGTTACAAACTTTTTTGGTTTCTTTTAATAAAAAAAATTTTGTAATTAAATATATTTCTTGAATTAAATTTCTTATATTTTAATTCCTTTCCTTAAATACATTTATAAAAGTGTAATTTAAGATGATGTAGACCGCACACTTAACCAGAACTCAGATGGTAGACCGCACACTTAACCAGAACTCAGATGGTAGACCGCATACTTAACCAGCACCGGCTGGGGTCCCCATTCTTCAATAGCTCCGATATTCTCGAGAAAATCTCTACTCTCTGTATTTAACCAGAATTTGCTACAACCTCAAATTTTTGGTCAAAGACGATACTTAATAGTTCATCAAATTTAAATCTTAAACTTCGAGCGTTAATAAAAAATACATTTATAAAATTTTTCGTAACGCAGTAGAATCTCGAGGTTCTTCTTGAAGGCAGTCGCTTACTGTAAGGAAAATTTATGTTAGGCTGGTTGCTTGCATAGGAGTTTCACCGTTTTTTGCCTGAAAAACCATCGCAGAGCTATGCAATAGTTTACCAAAACGAGCTGCTCTCACGACATTCAGGTGAAGACCACCATGTAAAAATAAATCCTTTTTTATTATAAAAATGACTCCACAAATCGACGAATTCAACATTTTCCTGTTGGCAAAGGGACTTAAGAATATTATTCATGTATGTAGCTCTGCTGAAAAAGTGATCGGATCGTGCTATTCTAGGGAGAATTCCTGAAAGAAGTAATTTATTAGTCCTGTCCTTTAGAGTCCGCATCAGCGGCTTGTATTTCTCTATTAGCTCCTCTGACCTGGAAATTTTAACATCGTTTGTCCCAACATGCACCATAAATATCGTATTTTCATCAGCATCTTTACCAAACTCGTCTATGGGGTCTGTGATGTCGTCAACACTGTCCTTGAATAATGAAATTGCCAACTCTCCTAATCTTTTGCGTGCCATTCTGCTCTAGCTTTAAGAGAGAAAATCTATTAATTGTAACTACTCTTAAGTAAGATTTATGCTGTCTAGGTTGTGCCCCATTTCGAACTGACTTAAGGGATCGATCGCCTGAAGGGGAAAGGGTGGGGGCGGTAATGACGACTGATCGGGGATTTGTCGTAGTGTCAAAGCGCGATCTCCGCCCTGTGTGAGAACTCGCGCCCAGACTCTCTGAAACAAAATCCTGCAGTGAGTTAAACCTAACTGCCAGTGCACTAAATTCCTCTCTCAATCACCTCGTTTCGTAGTTCTTGTCGGTTTATGCAAAATTTACAGACTAAAGGGTTAGAAGAGAGAACGTTAAAAAAGTACTGAGGAAACTTTCCACCGCATTCGGAATAATCGCGTAGGTTCGGGGCCATGTCTAGAAAAATTTTCTCACGAAAAATTTAAATTAATTTCTCAGTCTAACTGGTAGGTAGAAGAGTTTTGAAAGAATTATGGATTAGTGACCTGAAAACAGTAAACAAGAGTTCGGAAATACCAAAAGAAGGAATTTCTCTCTCTCTCTCTCTCTCTCTCTCTCTACACACACACACACACACATAAAACTTTAGATATTATATATATATATATATATATATACACACGAGGGTCGGTACGAAAGTAATGCCTCTTATTTTTCAGTTTATATTTACTTTATTTGTTTATATAGTTATTTATATTTGCTACATATTGTATGTATACATATTCCCTGTAATTTTCATTGGAATTGGAATTATACGAGGACCATTCAATATATTTTGCCCCACCTTTTTTTTTTCTTTCCAAGTTTCTTTGTAAGTTCCAGAAATTTTGTACACAAGTAGTTGCATACCTTTTTTACAAGTTTTTAGTTTTCCACATAGTCTCCATCCTTTTCTACGACTTTCCTCCACCTCAAAACAAGGGCCTTTATGCCTTGCTGGTAAAAATCTACTGGTTCCACTGGAGCCACCTCTTAACCTCCTGAACAACCTCATCGTCACACTGAAACTTTCTTCCACGAATAACATCCTCCTTCATTGGCCCAAACAAATGGAAGTCTGAAGGTGTCAGATCCGGGCTGTATGGAGGGTGGGGTAACACAGTCAAGCGCATTTTTGTGATGCCTCTCTTGTTTGCAAACTGTTATGTGGTCTTGCGTTATCGTGCAAAAGAAGGACGTCTTCCAGTTTTCTCTCTGGTCGAACTCGCTTTATACGTCTCTGGAGTCTCTGTAAGCTAGCAACATATGCCTCTGAGTTGATTGTTTGTCCTTTGTTCATAATGTCCACCAGAATCACCCCTTTCATGTCCTAGAAGATGGTGGCTATAACCTTTCTTGCAGAAGGAGCCATTTTGAACTTTTTCTTGTGTGGGGTCTACGTGATGCCACTCCATGGATTGGCGTTTTGTTCCAGGTTCAAAGTAGTGTACCCAAGTCTCATCCCAAGTCACAATTCGTGAAAGGAAGTCATCCCCTTCTGTCTCGTATCGAACCAACGACTCGGAAGCAATTTCTTTTCTTTGGGCTTTGTGATCTTCAGTCAGTTGGCGAGGAACAAACCGTGAACACACTTTTGAGTATCCCAGTTGCTGAATTATCGTATTCACACTTCCTTCACTAATTCCTAGCTCGAGTGATAGCTCCTTGTATGTGACGCGCCGATTTGATCGAATGATGCTGTTAGCACGTTGCACAGTGTGAGATGTGACAATCGATGCCGGGCGACCGCTGCGTGGCTCATCATCGAGGCTGGCTCTCCCTCTCTCCGATGATCTCGCACGTTTAGACCAGCGTTCAATTGTGCTTCGATCAACAACAGCATCTCCGTAAACGTTTTGTAGACGTTTGTGAATATTTCCAACTGTTTCCTTCTCTGCGGTTAAGAACTCGATAACGGCTTTCTGTTTACGACGCAGATCACTGTCAGACGCCATTTTCGAAACTGCGTTAACCATCGGTTTTATACAAGGGCTTTTAAAAGCGGGTTTTTACAAGGAAGTGAGGCTCAAACTGGAAAAAATCCGGTTATGTGAAGCGCAGAAAGTTCAAACTTACGCCCCAAAAGACATTTCAGCCCCATGGCCCATTATTTAGGTAAGAAAAAAGGGTGGGGCAAAATATATTGAGTGGCCCTACTATTTAGTGAGAAATAAAATAAGAGGCATTACATTCGTATTGCTCCTCGTGTGTGTATATATATATATATATATATATACACACTGACATAAAGCAGAATAGCTTTGGCAATTGGATTCTCTGTGTTTTTAATTCTTCGCATTAGAATGTATTGAGCACGTCTTGTTACCTCAGGGAGGTTCGGAACGTTGCGGTTAGCGAACATTTCAGAAGCTGATCATCTTGGAGGTAACTTATGTAGCAGTCTATAGGATCTGTTGTAAAGCAAAGTGAGGGTTTTGCAGGAGCCTTTTTTATAATTAACCCACTATTGCTGCCCATAAATATTAGTGCAGAAAATACGAAAAAGAGTGTCTTTAGCTTTACTTGTCCAGAATTTCAAGTTCCTCATAATCATGTTTGTCTTAGCACAGTAACTTCGATATTGTTTCCGGAGCAAGTGTAGTTTACGCCCGCCTTTGGTGCCTAGTGTTGATTACGTTCCCCTACATTATCCTAGTGTAGTTTACGTTCCCCTACATTATCTTAGTGTAGTTTGCGTTCCCCAACTTTGTCCGCATACACCTAATCAAATAAAACGTTAAAACTAACGAAAATATTACGACTTAACCTAACCAATCATCAAGTTATATATATATATATATATACACGGTGAACCAAAAGTAGGTGGACAGTAGGTTGAATACGTTTGTTATATTATATTATAACTATGGTGTTCATTATAACTATGGTGTTTGTGTTATATTATATTAAATATTATAACTAAATTTATTTAAATTTTATTTTGTATTATAGTATACAAAAAAATTAAATATGTATTCTCAAAATAAACGTTATCATTTACTGTCCACCTACATTTGGTTCACCCTATATATATATATATATATATATATATATATATATTATATATATATATATATAATATATATATATATATATATATATATATTGACGATTGGTTAGGTTTAAGTCGTAATATTTTCGTTAGTTTTAACGTTTTATTTGATGAATTCATTTAAAGAATGTTTCCTAAAGATCCTAGTGTAGTTTACGTTCCCCAACTTTGACCTATACTAGTGTAGTTTGCGTCCCTTTTGCGTCAGGGGGCGTAAACTACACTTGCTCCTTGTTTCCTTATGTCTGAGTCATCACTCAAGGAGCTGGTGATAGTTTGCCCAGATACAGTGTACTTAAATTCTTGTACCTGCTCTATTTGTTTGTCTCTCATTTTTAAAATAATATTAGCTGTATGGGTTGAGCTTTCAGGATGGAATTGCATAATCTTACTTTTAGTAACATTAAAATTCGGGATACCTGATCACGACCCGGTATCCGGCTGATCTGGCCACTTCTTCAGTATCCGGCCGGATACTGGATATCAAGTATGATCCGGCCGGATACCGGATAATTAATTAACATTTTAATCACATTTTGTTGATAAAAACTTCATAGTTCAAGTTTTTGTGCGTACTTTATTATTTTATTATGGCTAATGCCAGACGATTTTATTGAGCTGTGGAAAGAGCCACGGCAATAAAGGGCTAAATTTAACGTTTATAATGATTTTCTTTTAAACAAAAAACAAACTAAAAGTTAGATTTCTCAAAAATTTAGCAGAACTACTGTAGGTCCAATCAACTTTGCCTTTTTTCTTTCCAACATTGAATGCGAGAGTTCCCCCAAAATATGGAAAATGTTAAATTTTCTATTAAGACAATTTAAGTTTTTGAAAATTGAATATACTTCTATCTTTTTTTTTGTTTTGTTTTTTTCTGTTCCGTTTTTGTTGACAGAAAATGCTGAGAAACTTCTTTTCATAATGAAAATATGAAATTATTGAAACATAATGAAAAATATAACTCTATATTTTCACACATAGTTATATTTATCACACATTTATCATTTACAGTTAATAGTTAGATATTAAGAAGAAAATGTTTTTGTGATAATATATATATATATAACCTTTGGTTAGCTTCCGCCAGAATTGTTCATTCTGACGAAGGTCAAGCTTTTCACTCCACCTTAGACCTACAGTTTAACGTGGAATCCGAACCACGCCCCATCAGCAGCCCAGCGTCTTAACCACTAGGTTAGAGGGGGTACCCATTTATCTACCAACCACTTTCTTTATTGTGTGGAAGGATGAACAGCTGGGTTTTGCTGCGCGCCGACTGCCGTCGGGTCTCGAACCTGGGGCCGATGGATTCGTAGTCAGCGACGCTAACCACTACATCACCGAGGCGCATATATAATATATATAAATGAAATGAAAAGGTTTGTTGGCGGACTATAGTCCATATGAATAGTCCATATATATATATATATATATATATATATATATATAAAGAAAATTCATGTCTTATTTTCGGTTTATGGATCTTTTTTTATTGAATAAACAAAATTTCTAATCTGCTGCATTTTTTTAGGAGAATAATGATTTTGTAAAATTAGTAGGAACCATAAAAGTTTATTAAACCACTAGTTATTTGCAAGTTTTAAAATTTTATGCCCTTAAGAGTACATGATCCGGCCAAATATCCGGCAATTATCCGGTATCCAGCCATTTCTTGATCCGGCCGAATCATCCGGTATCCGGCAAAAATAAAAAGCCAGATATCCGGTATCCGGTTATCCGGCTATATTGCGATCCGGTATACCCCTAAATTTAAAATTAATGTCATGGTTCTGTGAATAGGATTCACACATTTTTATAATATGATCCAGACCTTTCATCGAAGGGCTTATTAACACCATATCATCGGCATAGACCAAGTTATTTATCCTCATGTCATTCATACAGCATCCCACTTTTGCCTCACTAAGCGAAGCAATTAATCTATATATATATATATTATATATATATATATATATATATATATATATTAAACAGCAGAGAGAGTAAGGAACCTTGTCTAACTCCTCATGAGGAACCAAAACATTCGGACAATCCATTGTTCCATCTAACGGTAAAAGTTTGGTTTGTGTACCAAAATTTTAATAAATTTAGAACATATGGTGCAACATTCCTCTCTTCTAATTTTTTAAATGGAATATTGTGATTCACGAAAATAAAAACCCACTCTAATAGACAGAGTTTATTTCCACGACAGTTTCGACCCCCACTGGCATCCTCCTCGGATGGAGGATGCCAGTGGGCGTCGAAACTGTCGTGGAAATAAACTCTGTCTATTAGAGTGGGTTTTTATTTTCATATTTTGACCTTCACGTAGAAAAAAGTGAAGTTTTTTGCATTTATTGTGATTCACTCTCTCATATGCTTTGCTTATATTCAAAAAACAACTGTAAATAGTTGAATTACTATCAATATATTCCCTTCAACCATTAGGTACCTATTTTGGCGCCTCTAGCAGCCTGAATGACACACGCCTAAACCGTTGTAAAAAATGTGTTTTCTGGTTTAGCACTGGTATTGTAAAGGTTTAAGGAGCTTTGGATCCGACGGCGCCCCTAAAGTGGTCCGCCCCCCACCCCTCTTTGAAAATTCCTAGATTCGCCATTGCCTTCAAAACATAAATACACAGGTCAGTTGAATGGTTTAACACCAATCTAATTAGAAGACGTGCATAAATAATCACTTAGTCGGCATAGCAAAAGTTTTTCCCAAGTTATTTTGAGAAGCAGGAGACAAGGGCAATAGGCCTTAGTTATCGTTGGATAGATTGTCCCCTTATTTATTTTTGACTTTTTGACAAAGGGTGATATGAACCCTCATAAATTCTGCAGGAATATAACTGTGAACAAGCATGGCTGGGAACAGTAATAAGCTATGAAGACTGATCACATCATTAGCATATTTTAAATGCTCATTCGACAAGTCATCTATCCCCGGTGAGGCGCCTGTCTTTAGCTCTTTAATCAGCCTCTTAATTTCAGGCACTGAAGTCCCCTATTTTCCCTGAACCTACCTAATGTCGTTCCATTGCAACATACATTAATATATATATATATATATATATATATATATATATATATATATATATATATATATATATATATATATATATAATATTCCCGAATTAACGAGTAAATATAGAACTCGATTTCTACAATCTGTCCGAAAATATTTGCTCTATTTATAATTAATCATTTACTAAAATATGTGTAAATTGTACTCGAATATGTAAGGAAAATATACAGCTTTAGGGAAAAGTATGAATTACAAGATATAAAACGTGTAAATTGGCACGAATGATATCGTTAAACTTGTTCAAAAAGTAAATATAAGAAATTTAAATGGAGATATGTTGAAAAGGCAGTCATATATTATGTGTTAGATCTAAAGTATGTCTCATTTCGGTGTAATTCATATATGAAAATAAGTATTCATTCGCGTGAGTCGATCTAGACTGCAGTGGTCGGCGAACAGGGGTAAATTACCCCAAATGGGGTACATTTAACACTTTTGGGGGTAATGCGTGCGGTATGAGAGACACCATATGCAACAATTTTAAGAGCAATTGGCTTGTTTTTGTTTACTTTGAAGTCTGGGGGTAATTTCATTTTACTCAAATAGATTTTTGGGTAACACCCAAAAAAGTTCCCCGACCCGATCTAGAGCAGAGGTCGGGGAACAGGGGTAAATTACCCCAAATGGGGTAAATTTAAAATTTTGGGGGTAATGCGTGCGGTATGAGAGCCTCAGTCGTGTGTATGGTATCATGAAACGAAGAGGTGCTTTTAGTGCTTGACACTTTGTGCTGATATTTTTTTCGTATATTTTTATTTTATTTTGTTACATAAATGTGGCGTTATTCTAAATTTTAGAATATTACGAATTTACGTCCTGATTTTGATGTTGTATCAAAAATGAAACAGCATCATTTTTCCAAAACCTGAAGTGGAGATGTTTTGAATGAAATTCTTCAGTTCTTCAATCCTTTTTACTAATTTTGTTTGTGTGCTATTCTTATGCCAGCATGTGTGGCTTTTTTTCATTTCTCCATAATAATGGATCCAATAAACATTTTTTGAATTTTAATTTTTTGTATACCATATGCAACAATTTTAAGAGCAATTGGCTTGTTTTTGTTTACTTTGAAGTCTGGGGGTAATTTCATTTTACTCAAATAGATTTTTGGGTAATACCCAAAAAAGTTCCCCGACCCATGATCTAGAGTATGAACTTACTGGGTGAGAAGTGCTTCTTAAATTAAGATAATTACGATCGTGTCATTGGAATTTGATTTTATTTGGATCTCGCTGACGACCAATTCATCATTTTTTAAATCTTAGAATCGCCTCTTAAATATCTGTTGTATATTTCCAAGATGGCAGATGAAAGATTTTGCGGAAGAATTTTTCCATTCAATTGTGTTTACGAAAAATATTGAAATTATTTCGTTCTGAGCTGAGATACTACACAGATAAATTTAGTTATTTTTAGTTCTTGTGACGTCCTGACCGAAATGATGCATCATGAAGATATTTTCTTTTTTTTAAGTTTCATATTTAACAGATTCAACTTGCTAAACCTATCATAACCAGTCCTAGTGCTCAAGTTGTTTGTCGTATTCTTTCCTGGAATTCAAAATTATGTACCTATTTCCCCCCAGAGTTTCAGGATAAGCTTTTTCAGTATATTGCCGTCTTTGGACCACCATCTAACGCCAATATCATAATATTTCGAAATCCTCCTTTCGGGATTTCGGTGACACTTTTGCTATTGCGCTAGACATATCGCAATAGCAATTTCTGCCAGACATGTCTGGCACAAATCTTTAATTTCGAAACTGCCTTCCTTCGGTTTCTATCCTTCTATCTGTTCCTTCATCTCTAATTTCCTTTCTGGCCGATCTATAGTTGCGGTTGTAGATGGCCACTGTTCTTCTCCTAAAGCTATTAACAGTGGTGTTCCACAGGGTTCTGTCCTGTCACCCACTCTTTTCCTTTTATTTATTAATGATCTTTTAATTCGCACTTCCTGTCCTATTCACTCCTATGCCGATGATTCCATTCTTCACTTCTCGACCCGCTTCACAAAGCGTCCCTCTCAGCAGTCACTCCATGATTCGTGTAGTACGGCTATGGAGCACCTGACCTCTAATCTTTCTGCTATATCTGATTGGGGCAGAGAAAACCTTGCGGCTTTCAATGCCTCAAAAACTCAGTTCCTCCATCTGTCTACTCGTCACAATCTTCCACACGACTATCCCCTTTCCTTCAACAACACACAACTCAATCCTTCCTCTTCTCTTAACATTCTTGGCGTTTCCTTTTCTCGTGATCTTTCCTGGAAAGATCACATATATTCTCTTTCTTAAACAGCTTCTAAGAGGTTAGGTGTGCCGTACCGCCTCCGCAGTTTCTTCACCCCCACTCAGTTGCTGTCTCTGTACAGGGGTCTTGTTCGCCCCTGTATGGAGTATGCTTCTCATGTGTGGGGTGATTCAACCCACAGAGCCGTACTTGACCGGGTGGAATCAAAGACTTTTCGTCTCATCATCAATTCCCCGCCTCTTATTGATTGTCTTCAATCTCTCTCTCTCTTCGCCGCATTGTTGCCTCACTCTCTCTTTACTATCGCTATCATAACGGACATTGCTTTTCTGAACTCTCTAACTGCATTCCTCCTCCGTTAAGGAGAGCACGCAGTACCAGACTTTCTACACTTTCTCATTCGTTTACTGTCCAACTATCTAATGTAAGGGTTAATCGATATTTTCAGCCTTTCATCTACTCAACCAGTCAATTCTGGAACAATCTTCCTTAATCCACCTTTCCTCCTGTGTATGACCTCCCATCATTCAAAGGCAGAGTGTCTAGGCATCTCGAAAACCCCGGATCTTGATTTGGCTCTCTTCTTCTTCTATGGGAGGGGCTTTTGCGGGCATTTGCCCTTGGCCCCTTCTTCCTGCATAAAAAATTATAGCCTAAGAAACTGGAATTACAGCACAATCCCGCTTACATTGTCGTACTGTGAAGCAATGACTCTCAGCCGTATTGTAACATAATGAGTCGAACTATTTGCGTGGCCGATGTCATAACACCACTTCCGTCGATCAGCGAAGTTAAGCGACACTGGTTCTGGGTGGTAGTTGGATGGGTAACCATCCTCTGCGTCCAGATTATGTGGTCAAAAATCCCGCGTAAAACTGTAGATCCCCACCGTCATATGACCTTAGATGTTGCGAAAGAGGTTAAATAACCCCATCAAACAAATTTGCTTCAGTATTCATGCCTACTCATTGTTTACCGGTTGCTTACAAATCTTCTTAGGTATTGAGGCGCTTGCTATAATCAAACAACAGAAAGTTGCTCTTACGTGAATTCATCACGTTCAATGTACCATCTGGGTACACAGCCACATTTACTTTACGACCCACTGTAGCCTGACTATCAGAACTAACGGTACATGCTCTGTCAGCTAAAAAAAAAAGACTGACTGCAAATTGACTGACGAAAGTGCGTTCACCCTTAAAAGATAAGTCAAGCTCACTAATGGGGCGCTTTTTAAAAAATTATTTGCGGAAAATTTCTTGTCACGCCTCATTTAAACAAAGCTACAAAGGACGAAATAATTTCTTGCTCATTTAGAAAAGGAAGTATAAAGCGACTCCATCTTATCAATATTTCATATCCAGTTCAACAAACCGAAAAATAAAATTTATTTTTAATTTTGAATATTCGTTTCCTGCATGCGGAATGCTTCATCTATCTATCTATCTATCTATCTATCTATCTATCTATCTAATATATATATATATATATATATATAATATATATATATATATATATATATATATATATATATATATATATATATATACTGTGTGCATTTAACATTTAAAATTAAACAACTTTTGAAGGGTAAAGAAATATTACTTAAACAGTTTTTGAGTACTTGCCGTCATTATCCTATATGTATGGTCTAATTAAAACTCATAAGCCAATAATCCTGCAAGGCCTATTGTTAGCTCTATAGGATCTATCTCATATAAGCTGTCCAAATGGCTTGTATCCATTCTTAATCCTCTCCTGGGCACAATTTCACAATCACACATAAATAATAAGTAGACCTTGTAGAAAAATTAAATAGTATCAGTGTCAATTACAATATTAGATTGGTAAGCTTTGATGTTACCTCTTTATTTACGAGAGTCCCGGTGGAGGATCTATTAGTTTTTCTTTCGGAAGAATTGGTTAAGCATAATTTGCCATTACCCGTGACTACCATTATAGAATTAATTAAGCTGTGCATAGTAGATTCGAAATGTGTGTTTAATAATGAATATTTTAGGCAAAAATTTGGTATGGCTATGGGAAACCCCCTCTCCCCCATTTTAAGTAACTTATATATGGAGTTTTTTGAAAGTAAATTATTAAGGAAGATTCTGCCAAATTACGTTCCGTGGTTTAGATATGTAGATGATGTTCTTTGTCTTTGGCCAGAAACTTTAAATCTCAATAAATTCTTACCCAAGCTTAATAATTTAACTCCCTCTATCAATTTTACAGTTGAAATAGAAAAAGACTCATCGATCCCATTTTTAGATGTTTTAATATATAGGTCCGGAAAAAAGTTTAAGTACAATATTTACAGAAAACCCACTAATATAATTGTTCCTATATACATTATTATTCGGCTCATCACATTAACGTAAAACGAACCGTTTTTTCTACTTTGTTCCTAAGATGCTTACGAATTTGTAGCCCAGAGTTCATTGATGATGAAATTAGTAAAATATATAAAATTGCGTTTGATTTAAAATATCCAAAGAACTGCAAAGATGAATCTTTAAAAATGGCAAAGAAAACCTTCTACGAGGTAAAAGACAAGACTCCTTATACCAAAAAAAATCTCTTAGCATTACCATTTAAAGAAAATTTCCTTGATCTGCCGAAACTGCTGAGGACTTTTAACTTAAATATCGCGTTCAGAAATTTAGATGTAATTAAGAATTCATTGATTAAAAACTCCCCTTTAAGTGAACAGAGTTGTGTATATAAAATTCCATGCAAAATATGTAATAAATTTTACATTGGTCAAACTGGCAAGACGCTAGAGTTACGTATTAAGCAGCATAAGTACAGTATAAGAACCGGCCAGGAATCTAACGCCATTTTCATTCACGTAAGAGATACTAATCATCCCATTGACTTGAAAAATGCCTCTAAATTAAGTTTTAGTAAATCTATTGTTAGTAGAAATATAATTGAATCGAGTGTGATCAAGAATAATGCTGATTTTGTTCTTAATATTAGCCCTGACCTTTATAAATTAGACTCGTACATTGTTAGAAAGGTGGTGTATTATTTTGACCGCATTCCTGCCACTTAATTGCTTGCTTTAATTAAATAAATATTATTTTAATAATTGTTAACATTTTTATGTGTACATTTTAATTGTATTATTTCTTTTATATAGTCGTTATGTACTCGATAGTTTAATAGACTTTTGAACAGGTTATCGATTGGGGAAAATTTTTTTTGATTGTTTTTAGATTGAGTTGCCTATTGGGGAATTCTTCGCTTCCCCAATAGGTAACGGAATATTCTGGAAGGAGCACGTGTCAACGATTGCACCATGTCTTTTGTTTCCTTAGATTTTTGCCACTTAATTGCCTGTTTTAATTAAATACTATTTCTAATAACTGTTATAATTTTTTGTGTACATGTTAATTGTCTAATTTCCTTTATATAGTTTTTATGTATTCAATAATTTAGTAGCCTTTAGATTAAGTTATCTATTGGGGGAAAAATCTTTAGATTGTTTTATTGTTGTTTTTTAAATTGAGTTGACTATTGGGGAATTTGGGTCTTTTCCGTTTGGGGGCTAGCAGCGAATTTTAATGAAAATCGGTATACTAATGTAGTTTTGGACCTTTTCCAGTTTGTGTACCGTTTTTCATATAATTTATTTTTGCTTCTTTTCAGATCAAAAATGAGTGATCAAAAATGAGTTCTTGATAACCTAACCTAACCTAACCTAACGTAACCTAACCTAACCCACATTATAACTTTCGTCACTTGGGCACAGGATGTTTACTATGCTGTATCATCATCCTGTATGTAATGTACTGTAGAAAACGGTACATAAACTGGAAAACGTCCGTAGTTTTGGTCACTGATTTCAAAAATAACTTTCTTTTTTAGGAGAAATAAAAAACAAACATGTTAGAGCATTTTAAATAATTAATATAGGTTTTAACTAGCTTAAACTAGTTACAGAGGATTATGTTAAATTTAGCCACAGTCACAAACTGCTACTGTTTATGAAAAAGTGCTCTAAGTGTGAGAAAGTGTTTTCCTTTGATAAAAATACCCAGTTCTTTCGTTACCAAAAGCGTCGGTCAAACGGTAAAAAGTGCAACTTTACGAAGAATACGTTTTTTGAAGGATCCCGGCAGATCTGTAAAAGTAGTAGAAAAAAATCAAGAATTAATGCCCAGTTAGGTCAATTGAATGCCCAGTTAGGTCAATTGAATGCCAGGTTAGGTCAACTGTACGCCAGGTTAGGTCTACTGTACGCCAGGTTAGGTCTACTGTACGCCATTGACGATTGGTTAGGTTAAGTCATGATATTTTCGTTAAAAACACATTAATTATTTAAAGTGCTCTAACATGTTTGTCTTTCATTTCTCCGAAAAAAAGAGTTATTTTTGAAATCAGTGACCAAAACTACATTAGCAAACCGATTTTCATTAAAATTCGCTGCTAGCCCCCAAACGGAAAAGATCCGGGAATTTTTTCGCTTGTGTATTTAATTCACTCGGTAAATTCTGTCTATTTCTTTCTTGTCCCTGAAGATATGAATATATCACGAAAACGCTCGGATTTCGTGTTTCCTTTTCCTTAAAATTTCCTGTGGTTCTTTGCTTATTCAGAAGTACACCTCGTCATTCCCTGACGAGGTATACTTTTGAATACACGAAAGACCTTGGAATCATTTTTCCTTTTCCTTGTGAGTTTGCATCATTCATTCATTTCATGCGTTTAATTGTGAAATTCATTGCCATCTCCATTCCCTGACGAGGTGTACTGCTATATATACACGAAAGACTTGGAATCTCTTTTCATTTTTCTCCGTGGATTTTCATCAATATATATTGATGAAAATCCACAGAGAAAAATGAAAAGAGATTCCAAGTCTTTCGTATAGATAGTAGTGATGGGACGATACCAAAATTTTTAACGATTCCGATTCCGATTCCGATACCACTAAAAAGTCTCGATTCCGATACGATTCTCGATTCCGATTCCGATTCTCAATATTTTTAAATATAATTCTATACTTGTTTTTCTGGAAATTGTCATATTTTACTCTGGTAAGATTAACTATTTACATTATGAGTATGGTAATATAAATTATAAATTATAATAGATTGGTTTAAAAATAAAAATCAACTGTAAGTTGTAACAATTCATTTTAATCTTCTTGATTACACATCATGGATATACATGTTTTAATGTATAGCTACAATACAATAAAAATAAAATTTGTTATCCTCTTTCATTTAAATTTTAAAGTTTACATTGCAAAACTGGTTCAATTAAAAGTTTTAAAAAATCCTTTTACTCAAAAAGCAATCCTTACTCCTTAGCCTACAAAATGCAAATAAATAAGTGAATAAGTAAGAATTTATTTGTATTCAAAACCCAGGTGGCTTCAAGAGAACCGTTAAACGAAAACCCCACACACCTTCCGCTTTCCTTTCGTATCACTTTCGCTACCGCCACCTCTCTTTTGAAAAGATAATAAATTCATTAATTTTCTTATTAAAAGTTAAAGAATCGTTTTAAGAATCCGAAATCATGGTACAATTCTCTCGATTCCGATTCCGATTCCGATTCCTGAAAAATGCTCGATTCTTCCGATTCTCGATTCCGATTCCGATTAATCGTCCCATCACTAATAGATAGCAATACACCTCGTCAGGGAATGGAGATGGCAAGAAGCAGTATATATATATATATATATATACAGTATATATATATATATATATATACAGGGTGTCCCGTAAGTCTGGACCCATAGGGAAAAATAATAAAATTACAAAATAGTCCAAAAATTTATTACATAATCTGTTCAAAGTGTCCGCCGTTGTGTCGCACACATAGTTGAAGACGCAATCTCCACTGCGACAGCACTTTCTGAATCACAGTCGCAGAAATTTCTTGACACGCCTCCACAATGCGTGCTTTAAGGTGGAAAATGTTCTGAAGTTTGACCTCGTACACTTTGGCTTTCAAGTGGCCCCACAAATAAAAATCATAATAAAAAATAATAAAAAAATAATAATAATAAAATAATAATAATAACATAATAAAAAAATATATTATAAATCCCTATGGGTCCAGACTTACGGGACACCCTGTATATATATATATATATAATATATATATATATATATATATATATATATCGTAAACAAAATATGAGGGATGAGCGAAAGACTAACTGGGACTAATCAAGGGGAAAAAAGTATTTTAACAAGATGTGGTCGATTTTATAAATTTCCAGTGTTATTGAAATTATTTACAAAAAATATAAATACACATGCCAGAATGTTTCTTTCAATCATGTCTCCATTTTTTACTGGAAAATTTAGAACCTTTTGCATCACTTATTATTTTCGCGTGTTTGATTGTGAAATTCATTATATATATATTATATATATATATATATATATATATATATATATATATATATATATATATATATATATATATATATATATATATATTACCGATCAGAAGTTTGAGTGCAGTATCTTTTTCATGAAATTAAAACCTACGTATAAGTGAGACAGAAAGAACAAAGCAACCGATTTAAGATATAGTTTGCATACAGTATACTAACCCTTGGAGCGTAGACCTTTCTGCCCACAGGAATAGCTATAGCTGTATTAACACGCTCATGTAGTGTGAAGCAGCGTAGGCAAGTTTCTCTTGTGAAGTCCAGATTTTCAGCAATTGTCTGAGTTTGGTAGGATCCTTATATTTCCTATTATATCTTATTGTTTTTATTTTAATACTTATGCGAGATCAAAAGTGCTAATAAGAGATAATAAAATATTAACTGATTTAGGGTTCTCTTTATCTTTCATTCAGATATTCTATGAACGTGTCTGATCACTCTGAGCACCACGAAATGAATGGAAAATTAACACGAGAGTTAAGAACCCAAATATACGCTCATGTTCTATGAACAGAGCAACAGTCCAAGAGAAATTACGATGGAGCTCGAAGAATCCTACAGCGGTTGCAAGAAAATTATACTTTAGATACTCGTAACAGACAAGGTCGACCTGCAATAGTTACCTCAAGATAGTAGTGTATTATTCAAAGACTCTCCTTTCCAAATCGATTTAAGACAACACCAGAAATATTTGCAGCCATTCAAGAGGCCATAGAATTTCTATTAAGTACGTCCTCTGTGTAAAGAAAACTTCAGGAACGTGGACTACACCGAAATGTTGTAGTCAGAAAGCCGCATATATGTGACATGAATAAGAAAAGTTATGAGTCCGCAAAGGAGTATCGAAACTGTGCATGGTGATGAATAGAAGAATGATTTCTCGAGCGATGAGACCAAAAAAGAACCTTTTCGAAATGAAAAGTGTAGGTTTGTGAGACGACGTACCTATGAACAATTTCAATCTAACTGTAGCAGGAAGACTGAAACATGGTGCTGATGGTGGTGGTGGTTCTTTTATGGTACAAGATTGCTTAGTTCAGCTGGGGTGGGTGATCTTTTAAAATTCGGTGGAAATATGAATAAGACGCACTACCAAAGAATTTTGGTTTAGCATGCATTGCCGAGTGGAATTATTGTAATTGGGAAGCTACGGATTCATTTTCCAGCTATACGACGACCCAGAACGTGCTGCACTAACACCAAAGCATACTTGAAGAGGTAGACGCAGCCTGAGAGCTTCCATGTGCAGAAGTTTTCGCCATAAAGTTCAGATATTTGTTTCCACTGAGTGTTTGTGGAAACAAGTCAATAATGGTCTCAAAAGTGAAGTCAACGAGTCATTAGGACCTCTGGTTTAGTTTCCATTCGAAAAAGCAAGCAATTCCTTCGGAAAGGTTGCAGACTGGTTGATTCGATGCTTTCGAAATGTGAAACCATCATTTGCACTTGAGGAGGTCACACTGAATACTGAAAGTACATCTGTTGTACTAAGAAATTTCGGAGCTATTGAAGAATAGGGATCCCAGCCTTCTTTAGTTAGCTTTATAAGGCTAAGTAACGAAAATATCATGACCTAACCTAACCAGTCGTCAAGAGCGTACAGTTAACCTAACGATTGGTTAGGTTAGGTCGTGATATTTTCGTTAGTTAGCCTCATAAAGCTAACTAAAGAAGGCTGGGGTCCCTATTCTTCAATAGCTCCGAAATTTCTTCACTAATATTTATAATTCTTCATAAATTTTAAGTCATTTAATATATGGGTTATTGCGCGAAATCCATTAAGAAAATCACATTCACATTGAAGGCTACATTTTCTCGCCCTTGAAACGTTTTTCACCTCTCTCGCTTTTAATTGTCTCGCACAAACACGTTGGCATTCTCACATTGAAAGTGAAACCCACTTCTTCAATAATTATTCCCCTTTCCTACCCAATGAGCAACTAACTCCCCTTTACATCTATTTTTCCGTTCTTGCATCCACTATTAACTTTTCTTTTGCCTCAGTGCAACTTTTCCGGGGGTGGGGGTCTTACTGTTCCTCCATCATTCTATGTCTTCATTTGTTTAGTATTGTAATTCCCCCGTCATATAGGTTACATGTTTTACACTTTCCTGACGCTCAAACAAAGTCATTCTCTTCGGTTTTCACGTTCTAACATGATTCGACGCATTTCCACTCAAAGTTCGGACAGCTCGTATCACGCAGGACAGTCATCCATTTGCATCTTTCTAAAGTATTAAAAACTTTTAATATGAAACGCTTCACTATACTTCAAAACTTTTAAGGAAAATTTAAAAGACGACGCTATATCTTCGAGTGAGTATGAACAAATCAAATTAGGAAGTATGTTTTCATAAAACTCATAATTCCGTGCCATTAACCCTTAAATTCAAACCGAATCGGAATGTAACTAAAATTCTTGAAATACGATCTTGTTTACGAATCCTAATCGAAATTCAGATCTACCTCAAATATTTTTTAAATCCGGATATATATGTATAAATGTGGGGTCCCAAAAATTTCGCAACCCTACGTTTAGAAACAGAAAAAAAACCCAAATGAAAACTTTAAACTATCAGAAATTTTTAGGATAGAATGGTAACAGAGGATGAGAAAGAACACACACACTGACCTACAACAAGTGCTGAAAGTAACATCCATCTTCTTGGATGCACATATCCACACGATTGAGCATGTTCGTAAAAACACGCTGAAGAATAGCTGGCGTGATGTCGATGTGGACAGTCAGGTTCCGCTTCAAGGCATCCAGATCCTTAGGATTGTTGACATACGCTTGTTCTTTGATGTTTACATATCCCCATAGAAAATAGTATGGTGGAGTCAAGTCTGGAGATCGGGGTGTCCAAGCTCCCAAGGTCCCTTGATTATTACTCCGTCCGAAAAAGTTCTGAATGAATTCCAACGTTTTTGTAGCTGTATGAGCTAGTGCGCCATCTTGTTCGAACCACTGCATCACGTTCTTCATCATGTAACATCGCAATGAACGGTTCAACGATCTTAGTTTCCGTAAGAAAGAGTAAATTCTTTGTAGCTGGCCGTTTACATACAGTGGTGCTCACAACTCACAAGTATTCGTGCAGAGAAATATTTCAGTTATATTCGTCCTTATCTTTTGTATCATGCATAGGATAGCTATGAAAAGTTTGCCGTTTGGTTGGAGCAATTTTACAAATAAAAAAAATTAGTTCAACTCCAACGGACCAACATATAATATAAAACAGCAAAGAATTTGAGGGAAATTTTAAAAAAAGTTAAAATGCAAAAGTTTTCGTACATTTATTTGAAAAATTATTTAATACTTTGTGTGTCCACCTCAGGCTTGAAGAATTAAATTTTTTTTATCAGTAGTTGGTTGTTTGATGATCAGAGACTGTTGGCAATTTTGAATTCTAGAATTTTCTATGTGAATCTTCATGGAAGACGGGATGACTGTACAAGTCATTAGCAAGCAATGGAATTGGCGTGGTAAAGACTAAAGAGCTGTCTACATATCGTAAGAGATACGTTATTGCTGCACATGAATCTGGAAAAGAGTTATAGGAAGATAGGAGAAGAACTTCGAATTGCATTTACGACGGTTGTTGAGTTATAAAGAAATGGAAAGGCTTTGGAACAATCAAAATTCTACCAAGGTGTGGATGACCTTACAAGATTTCGGAACGTACACCTAGACCAGGGTTTCCCGGTATCAGGACAAAATCCCCCCGTGGACAAAATCCCCTCGTGGACAAAATCCCCATGGACAAAATCCCCCCGGACACAACCCCCCCCGGACACAATCCCCCCGCGGACAAAATCCCCCTAAGGCTTTATTAAAAAAAGAAGAATACGACTGACTTTATTAAAGAAGAAAAATTAAAAACACAATAAGAATAAGAATAAGAATAAGAAAAGAGGCTTACAGAAACGGATTACAGAAACACGGATTACAGAAAAAATATCAAGATGACAATGATTTTGCCTTAAAAATTCGAATGATACCTGCTCTAGCTTTTGTGCCTCCAGAAAAAGTTGTTGATGCTTTGAACAATTATACGATTTTATACCAGTGGAAGGTTTGCCAATTCTCGATTATTTTGAAGATAATTATATTGGAAGGCCATGCCGACGAGGACGAAGAGAACCCACTTTTAGCATTTCTATTTGGAATATGTACTCAAGAACAATTACAGAACTTCCACGTACAAATAGCTCTGTCGAAGGCTGGCATAGACGCTTTGCATCTCTAACAGGATGCTCGCATCCAAACATATGGAAATTTTTAAAAGTTTTAGGGCAAGAAATAAGCTACCAACAAGCATTTATTTCTCAAATTATCGCCGGCTTGCCGACAGAACCGCAAAGGAAGAAGTATAAGTCTTCTTCTCGCATTTTGAAAATTGTACAAGACTATAACAACAGGTCTATTTTTGATTTTCTTAAGGGAATTGCTTTTAATTTGTCTTTTTAAGTTTTGAATTTTGTTTGACTTTGTGTTTTTAATTTTTCTTCTTCAATAAAGTCAGTCGTATTCTTATTTGTTTGCCCGGTTAGGTAATTGTACGCCCTTGACGATTGGTTAGGTTAAGTCGTGATATTTTTGTTAAAACTTTAATAAAGTCAGTCGTATTCTTATTTTTTTAACAAAGCCTTAGGGGGATTTTGTCCGCGGGGGGATTGTGTCCGGGGGGATTTTATCCGCGAGGGGATTTTGTCCACGAGGGGATTTTGTCCACGGGGGGATTTTGTCCTAGAAGCGGGTTTCCCACCCTTTATCATGTGCGACCCCGAAAATAATGCTCACGCATGATTTCATGAATAACATGAAAATCATGTTAACACATTTCACGACCCCAAACACTGGTCGAAGTTCGACAAACCCTCCAAAAGTTATATACAGTATATATATATATATATAATATATATTATATATATATATATACAGGGTGTCCGAGAATTATCTGTACAATTTTTGGCTGTTATTAAAAGTCAACCATGAAGTGTAGAAATTCCAGTCTTGTCCCATTTTACAGAGAATCTCATTAAGTTTTTTCTGATACCAAGTTTTGACAAGTTTTTTAAAAATTCCAGTGTGTCCGAACATTATCTGTACAATTTCATCTTTTAATAAAATTCTTGATAACACACGTAAAATTCTTAAACAAGATTATTTAGAATCTGTATTTTCAAAAGTTTCTTTTATTAAAGTAACGTTGTTACAAACATTCGATATGTGCACCATTAATAATTCGCAAAACATCCAATCGATACTCCAAATGTTGCCATGTACGCTGCAGCATATCCACATCAATTCGCTCAATAGCAGCTGTGATTCTTGCTTTTAAATCATCAATGTCTGTCACCCGCGTACATTTCTAAAAAACTTGTCAAAACGTAGTATCAGAAAAAACTTAATGAGATTCTCTGTAAAATGGGACAACACTGGAATTTCTACACTTCATGGTTGACTTTTAATAACAGCCAAACATTGTACAGATAATTCTCGGACACCCGGTATATATATATTATATAATATATATATATATTATATATATATATATATATATATATATATATATATATAATATATATATATATATATTATATAATACAGAAATTTCTGTACCCAGATTTGATCTGGGTAAAAAAAGGTATTTCTTTAAAAATTAAAATATAGGTCGCACGTTCAGGTTTCTTAAAGTGAGATACAGAACAGGAACACTCTTACTAACCTGGAATTATCAGCCCCACGTAATCACCCTAATAGATGTCGACATAAATTGGATTTTATAGATTTTAAAATACCTTCTTTCACCACCAACAAACAAGCCATTTTCATATTAGAGCTCATGTTTATAAAGAAAAAGAACCAAGCTTAAATACGAACAAAACTTCTATACTTTTATTTGAAATTCAATCTTCGACGAAAAGAATATTAGAAAAACAAAGTTTTAAAATTTTGAATGTTCCTAATAAGGGGAAAGTTATTTGAGAATTCATTTTATGTGACGTTTTTTTAGTTGCCATTGATACAAATCAGTCGGAAAAAAGTTCGGACACGAATCTATTAAGAGATTTATAGTTCTTGGAAGGATACGTAATTAAGGATCTATCGCAAATACGAGAAAATTTAGCATCAGGGCCAGACGCATGGAGTGCAACGTTTCTGACGAAGTGTAAAGAGAGTATTGTCGAGCCTCAATACTTATAATGGAGAAAATCACTCGACACAACAAATTCCAGCCCCATTAAAGAACACGAATATTGCCCCCTTACTCAAAGGCGGCGGTAACAGAGCAATGCCTAAGGATTATTGGCCAGTAGCTCTCACCTCCCACCTCATAAAGCGCTTCGAACGGGTAATTAGAGGCAAAATTGCTCGCTACTTACGAGAAGAGACTTTATTAAATCCGAACCAACATGGCTTCAGGGCTGGAAGTTTATACCTATTACAGTTACCAGACCACCAGGAAAAAATAATGGAAACATTGTGTCGAGGTCAAAATATGGATGTAATATATACTGATTTTACTAAAGCTTTCGACAAATATGATCATGGAATTATATATTCTTAAGTTTGAATACAGGAATTACTGGAAAGCTTGGACGATGGATATTTAATTTTCTGACCAAAAGAACACAAATAATGGTTGGAGTCAAATCTGAAGTCTCAGAAATCGTCAGCTCTATTCCACAAGGTACAGTATTAGCAACTTTGTTGTTTATAATAATGATTGCAGACATTGATGAAGATATTAATGACAATATCGTAGCGTGTTTCTGGGATGACACAAAAATATGCGAGGAAATATCAAATGCAGTTGACATAAAAAAAATTACAAAACGACATTGAAACATTATTCAAGTGGGCGGAAGACAACAATATGAAGTTCGACGAAGAAAAATTCCAACTTAGAAGATATGGTAACAGCAAGGTGTTACAAAATAAAGGGTACAAAACGCTGCAAGCCAAACGGGTAACACCAAACCCACAAGTCAGTGATCTTGGAGGAATAATGTTAACGGATGCATAACTCAGAGAGCACTATAACATTAAAATTACAACAGCTAGAAAAATAATGGGAATCATTTGGAGGAGCTTCCACAGCAAAAAACAAACATCATGCTAAAATTATGGAAAAGTTTACTCTTACCAATAATTGAGTATTGTTCAGTACTCACAAGCCCATACAGAAAAGGAGACATTGCAAACAGAGAAACCATACAAAGGACTTTTACGACTAAGACAGGAAACGAAAGATGAAAATTGCTGGTCTTGACTACAGTCCCTGAAACTCTACTCCCTGGAAAGAAGACGCGAGCGATACACAATAATATACGTATGGGAAATACTCAAAAGTGGAATAGAAACACACTGGAATGAGAGAAGAGGCAGACTCTGTACTGTCCCAGCTGCGGTGGGACACTGCACCATGAAAACGAGGATGGAAAATACTACCAGAATACGAGGCCCGAAACTTTTTTAAATGTTCTGCCAAAAGAACCGAGGAACCTCCAGCACATCAACCTGAATAATTTCAAGAACCAGCTAGACAGGTTCTTGTGCGAAATCCCTGACCAGCAATGCGTAGCTGGCTACGAGGGTAGGAAGAGAGTGGAAACCAATTCCCTCCTCTACCAAATCCCGCCAATGAGACGGTCAACCGCAGCTCGATTCTCAACCGTCGTTCGAAACCATCTAAAGGTATTTGAAGGTAAGATTAGAATCAATCTGATCAGAATATTCCAAGAAAGATTTTTTTTTATTCTTTGGGAGGAAAAAGAAGAATATTGGCTAATAAATCTAAACACATAAAAATACTTAAAAATAAAAAAATTAAAGAATTAAATTAAAAATAAAAAAAATAATAAAAAATTAAATTAAAAATTAAAAAAATTAATTAAAAAATTAAATTCAAAATTCAAAAATGAAATAAAAATAACATTAAATTATCCAGAAAAAATAGCTATAAAGACAAAAGCGTATAGTTGAATAATTGAAATCAAATGATTTGGAACAGAATACGATAAATGACAGATTTATCCGACCAATAACTAGATAAGACCTCTTTTAGACTGTTCCAATATCAATGAGACTGTAGCGTCCCACCGGAAATAGTAATGTGTATATACAGTACTAAAATGGGAGCAAGTGTAGTTTACGTCCCCCTATGGCGCCTAGTGTAGTTTACATTTCCCTACATTATCCTAGTGTAGTTTGCGTTCCCCAACTTTGTCCGCGTATACCTAGTCAAATAAAACGTTAAAACTAACGAAAATATTACGACTTAACTTAACCAATCGTCAATTTATTTATATACAGTATATAATATCCGAATCGCACACCCTTAATATATATATTAGTGGTGGACCGGATATCCGCATCATTTTTAACATCCGCATCCGCACTTCTGACTGCGGATGTTATGCGGATATTACCTCTAATAAATTATGCAATTTACAATTAAATTAGCTTATAAAGTAGCTTATAAGGCCCAGTCATGCACATTTCATGTAAAATATTAATTATTAATGAACAAACAAATATATAAACCTCAAAATATAAATACCTGGTAACATAGAAAATTGAATGAAACTTGTTTCATTGAATTTTCTGTGGCTGAAACTTTTGAGAAAGTTATTATTTTTATCATAATGAAAACATTAATATTAATTTTAATTCTTATGCATTGCCTGCCATAATAGTATTATCACGAAATTTGAAAAATTATGTCATATATTCATAATTCTATATTATATTGATAGATTGACTAAATATCCGCATCCGCGGATATTGAAATTAAAGATCCGCATCCACAGATGTTGAAAAACTGACATCCGGTCCACCACTAAATTTTATATATATATATATATATATATATATATATATATATATATATATATACTGTATATAATAATTTATATATATATTGACAATTGGTTTGGTTAAGTCGTAATATTTTCGTTAGTTTTAACGTTTTATTTGATGGATTAATTTAAAAAATGTCTCCCAAAGATCCTAGTGTAGTTTACGTTCCCCAACTTTGACCTAGTGTAGTTTGTGTCCTCTTTTGCGTCAGGGGGACGTAAACTACACTTGCTCCCTAAAATGTAACTGGTTCCATAAACAATTCTGTATGTTTATATGGGCTTAGTTTAGTTGTGGGAAAATGAACCCAAAATGCGCGTAATTTAAATGATTAGTTACTAAAATATTTAGTTTTGAATAACAATAAATCTTAGGTACCTTTTTTTGGTTTAAAAGAAAGTAGGTATTCGCGAAACGAAACGGTTAACTGAGAAATAAGTTGAGGTTATGCGATTCGGACATGAGATGAAAAGGATATTTTCGCATATAAGAATTTTCGGTGCTACTGTAGTATGCGGTCTACCTACGATTCGGCGGTCTACCTTTTAATTATAGCTTCTTATCTTGTTTACTAATTGTTTGTTTACATCCCATTGTCAATCGCCCTTGACGATTGGTTAGGTTTAGTCATGATATTTTCGTTAGTTTTAACGAAAATATCATGATTAAACCTAACCAATCGTAGGTAGACCGCATACTACAGTAGCACCGAACTTTCTTTCGTACGTGAAAACTTACAAATTATATCTGAAGTAAATTATTGGAAATTTTTACTTCTCTCAAATGAATTTATTCATGCAAGTTGTAACTAATTTTTGAGAGACTCAGCCGTTTCTGTAGACGTCATGTCCATTTCTGAGGGTTAACTGCATCTACTCATTTGTGAGGGTCAACCCTTCCTTTGGGAGCAACCTGCAGTGTTGCAACATAAATGGTGTATTGCATAAATAATAGGGTTGGTATTGTTTTCCAATTTTTCCTCATAAGGTTAGTTGACTACGTATCGTAAAAAGTTATTTTTCAAAGTTTGTTTTCATTGTCTTCGCTCAGCAATTAAATACTTTGAATGGTGCTGGTTAAGTGTGCGGTCTACCTACGATTGGTTAGGTTTAATCATGATATTTTCTTTAAAACTAACAAAAATATCATGACTAAACCTAACCAATCGTCAAGGGCGATTGACAATGGGATGTAAACAAACAATTAGTAAACAAGATAGGAAGCTATAATTAAAAGGTAGACCGCCGAATCGTAGGTAGACCGCATACTTAACCAGCACCCTTTAAATTACCATGTCTGCTGTGTAACATCATCATGGTACCATTTCTTCATAAATTTACATCATCATTTAGAGTTGGAGCTACAACACTAAATGTAACTTAGAGGATGTGAAAGTTTCACTTGAGCGTAATTGTAAAAAATGTAAATTTTTTTTTCAAAACGCTAGGTGTGAGTGACCATCCCTCGCGTCCAGATGATGTAGTAACCCGTGGTTCGGATTCTACGTTGAGCTGTAGGTCCCCTCGTGTCATACGATCCTGGCTGTTAATTCGGAGGTAAAATCATGCAATTAACAACAAACAAAACGGTACCAAAGTTGTTAATCGAACGCTCTCCTGGAAGAGTCATTTGTGAAAATTTTATTTGTTCAAAACATCCACTCGCCGATGATGTGAAAAATAAAGATCGCGTGTGATCAGTTAAGCTCCTCCCAACTTTATACCATTCCCATTTTCATCCTCGGCTTTTCTACCTCGATCCTAGGTTAGGTTAGTTAGGTTGGGTTGGGTTAAATCGGCAATTCTCCTTTGAGTTGTTACGTGTGGTAATGAGAGTGAATTGGAGTGAGACGTACTTATTAGTTGTTACGTCTTTCATTTCTTTCATTTAGTAAGATAAAGTAGATCAGTAAGACGCAAAATAAATTCTCTCTCTCTTTCTCTCTCTCTCATACTCTCATATATATATATATATATATATAATATATATATATATATATATATATATATATACCGACGCGTTGGATAGGTTTTGGGAAAGGTTATTATCTTATATATGAAATTATGAAGTGGCTCTCAGTGAATTCGCTTTGAACCATTCAACTTTATTAGTGAGATAATAAAGTCAAAGGGATTCATTTACCCCATATTTTCTTTCTTTCTCCATAGTGTATATATATATATATATATATATATATATATATATATATATATATATATACACAGGAACTAATCGAGAAGCATACAGAAAAAGAAGAAGATGACGCTACAGAAGCGATAAAGGCTAACTCAAAGTACTTCTATAATTTCGCAAAAAGAAAGTCGAAAAACTATGCGACTATCGGGCCTTTAAAAAATGAGAACAGTGATTTATCTGATGATCTAACAGAAGTATCTGAAATATTAAAAGCTCAGTATGAATCATCTTTCAGTATCCCAAAAACTGACAAACTGATATGCGATAGAAACGCGTTTTTTGAAGAAGAACCACAAGGGGGAAGTATAACGGATTTCGACTTTACGACGGAGGATATTGCACAAGTCATAGGGAAACTAAAACACACTCAGCAGCAGGACCGGATAAATGGAATGCCACACTGATCAAAAACTGCAAGAATGCAATCGCTGAGCCCCTATACTGGATATGAAGACGATCATTAAACACGGGAGAAATACCGGGCATCCTGAAGAGCGCGAACATAGTCCCAATATATAAAGGAGGAGATCGATCCGAGGCCAAAAACTATAGGCCAGTGTCGCTTACATCTCATCACCAAAATATTTGAAAGAATTGTTAGACAGAAAATCTATGACTTTTTGGAAACTCAGAAAAAATTCAATGATAACCAACACGGGTTTCGGTCAGGCAGATCATGCCTGTCACAACTAATGGAACACTGCAACAACATTATTGATTCACTTGAAAGTAATGAAAACTATGATGTACTATACACAGACTTTGCTAAAGCGTTCGACAAGTGTGACCATGGAATCATAATATATAAACTGAAATATATGGGAATAACAGGAAAAGTAGGGAAATGGATATATAATTTCCTTAGTGAGCGGAGGCAAGTCGTTACAGTACAAGGAGTATCTTCATCAGAATCAGAGGTCATCAGCTCAGTACCACAAGGAACGGTATTAGCTCCACTACTCTTCATAATCATGCTAACTGACATAGATGAGGACGTTACCAGAGACAGCACAGTAACATCCTTTGCGGATGACACAAAGATCAGTAGAAAAATACGAAAACCAGAAGACATAGGATCTCTACAAACCGACATAAACAAAATTTACAAGTGGACGGAAGACAACAATATGAAGTTTAATACCGAGAAATTTCAGCTATTACGGTACGGAAAAAGAGAAGACCTAAAGTCCATGGAATATTATACCCCAAATGGACAGGAAGTCCAGAGAAATTCCAGAGCAAAAGATTTAGGGGTTGTAATGACAGATGATGCGAAATTTGAAACACAAAATAAGATAGCAGGAAACAGAGCAAAGAGAATAACGGGTCAGATAATGAGAACTTTTAAACGAAGGGATAGGAATGTAATGATTCCTCTACTGAAAACCCTGATAATACCCAAATTGGAATACTGCTCGGTCCTAACATCCCCATATAAAAAAGAAGACATTAGACAGCTGGAGGGGATTCAAAGACGTTTCACAGCCAAGATCAATGGGTGCAAAGAACTAAATTACTGGGAAAGGTTACGAGAACTAGACCTATATTCACTGGAAAGGAGAAGAGAGAGATACACCATTATTTACACTTGGAAAATAATGGAAAACTAGTCCCTAATCTTACTCTGAATCCCATAACTCCCCAAACAACGGTGGAAGGTAGAAACGGTAGACTGTGTCGTATTCCCAAATTGAAGGCGAGACAGGGAACATCCTTAACCCTGAAAGAAAATAGTTTTGTAGTGAGAGGACCAAAACTATTTAATCAGTTGCCCAAAGACCTAAGAAACACGAAGGGAGTTGCAGTGGAAATCTTCAAAAGAAGACTTGACGCCTGGCTCAGAACAATCCCCGATGAGCCGGGCGTACCTGGCTATGTGAGGTGGAGAGCGCAAGAATCCAACTCACTACTTCACCAGGCCAACTCGAGAGGAGGGGCGACACGCTTGACCTTCGCGAAATGAGAAATCATCACGTGGAACCTTTGTAAGGTTGTAAGATATATATATATATATATATTTCTCTTATTATTTACTGTAGCATTGTTTCCTTTGGCCAGGTAGGCCCACAATCTATAGGTATTTCCACACTAGGAATCACGTGTTCAACTAATTAGATCAATTCGCATTTATTTTAATTCTTATTTTTATATTAATAATAATAATAATAATAAATAATTATTTTTCAAATGATAGATTCTGAAGATTAATACCAATGAGACAATGTAGGCCGCGCTAGAACCTGTAGGCTTGCACAATAAATATAGGTTCAGTGTAATACAGTGCTTTCATATATTGGGTTTATACCAAATGAACCGATAATTAATTAATTCTAATTAATTGTCACATGTACTGTTGTCGGTAGCCTTTGAACGGGTGAAGTGATTTTTCCCACAAATTGGTAAAACTAAAAAGGAATATCAAACTTTTTTTGAAGCTAATTACGAATTTACTAATAGTAACTGGGACAGGTACAAGTTATTTTTTGTACTTGGCAATAATTATACAGGGAACGTAAATTCTCTTTTCATTTGGAATTTAATTTGTAAAGATAATTTGTGGACACCCTGTATTATATTAATTGACAATTTACTTCTAAACTACAAATTACCAGCGGCCGTGACTCAATGGGTAACATCGTTTCCCAATAAGCGAAGTAAAGGCACTAAGGTCGGGGGTTCGATTCTCGATGGTGCTGGCTAATAATACTAATCCGCGAGTTAGCTCAACGGGCCGCACTAATTGGCCTGAATACTATCTATGCATGTAATTTCCGTCTCTCTTTACTACAGGGTGTCCACAATGTCCTGTCAACCAGTAAAATATTAACTGATTTTCGTTTTTCTTTCAGACCCATTTGAAATGTGTGGTAGCAGCAAGTATACGATTGAACAACGCATATTGGCTAGTACCTGCGTCCATGAGTGACCACGTAATGGCAAAACCATTGAAAATATTCGTGCAGACTTCCAGGACCGAGTTAATCGTGCAGCTCCTCCGAAAAGGAACTGCACCCTTTCGGAGCAGCTCCGAAAGGGTACCCAGGTACTACCCAATATGCGTTGTTCAATCTTATAGTTGCTGCTTTCACACATTTTAAATGGGTCTGAGAGAAAAACGAAAATCAGTTAGTCTTTTACTGGGGCGACAAGACATTGTGGACACCCTGTACGCCTTCTTATTGTTATTACTCACTGAGAAACGGACGCTGGCTTCATTGAACACAGTTGCAAATGGTAAAAATTTTCGGTTTTCTTTATTTTCATTTGCTTTCTCTAGTTTTTCTTTTTCTCTACTTCTTTCTTGGGCTAACCTAGAGTGGATCTTAGGGTCTTGTTAGCCTGTAACTAACTAACTAACTCTCTCTCTCTCTCTCTCGAACAAACTTGAATTTCCTTAGATCATCTACAGGGGGTGACCCATAAGTCCCTTTATCCCTGAACCTTTTCCTTTTAGAATAAGGCGAGTGTAAACGGACTTTTGGGACACCCTGTACATAATGTTTTGGAATTACTAATTTGGCAGTTCCAAAGAAGTAGATGTTTAAAATATGACAAACGTTTGTGAAAATAAAGAAAATAACATAATTAGGGAAATCTGTATAAATGCATTATCTTGGTTTACAGTTTCACAGCTGACACTAAACAAGTTTCCAAAAGAAAATCTACGTTAAAAAAATGAATTAAAATGTCCACATTCAAAAAGAATTCATAATTAATTGGAAAAAATAGGATAAATTGTTATGACAGTGCGGCACGATTTTTTTTTTTTTTATTAATCGGATTATTTTTCCAACCAATTATGATGTTTTGCTACATTTTAAGGTTTCCTGTAATTTTTCGTCGTATATTTATTTCACTGTCGAACTTCCACAAGTGTACATAAAATTTAATAAATGAATAATCTATCCTATTTTCAGGGTCAGTGAGAAGAGTCTTTCTGGCGTACCATGGAAGGAAAGTCTGTCAAACAAGTAGCCTACATAAGTGAGAACATATTTGAAGTAAGGAAATTATAGGGACATAAAAGTTCTGGGACGTGCTTAGCTAGGTTTTGTATAGTTTCGGAAAAAAGTTCCCCTAGAAACAATTTCTCAGAAGTACACCACAGATTTTTACTATTTAATTTAATTAATAATCGAATACATTAAACTCTAAAAGTGAGTACGTACAGAAAACACCCTAAATCGAGTTTAAATACAACTCTATTTTTATTTATATAAACTCAAGAGCGAGGTAATTTTCTTCCTGCGAGAGTTTGAATGTTGCACTTTTCGTCGAGTTATTAACGCTGACGATAAAACTCACGAGTGTTTATTTAAACCGGAGTGTGATTTAAATTAAACACATACCTTCTACTATATAAACTCCATGTTACATTTACATTTCATAAACATAACTCCCGTTTGACAGTTGTTCTCCATTTCGCCTCCCCAACTTTTTTTTTTTTTCTAAATCTTGTGATTATTGTAATTGATTACGTAGTTAAATTTGTAAATATGCGAGTCCTGTATCAAAGTTTAATCGCCGAGATTAAAGAGGAAAAAACAGAATTTACAGTGCCTTTTATTTTAATGGTTAAATACAATAAATTTACTTAATTTACGAAATCATCACTTTTTTGAAAAGCTAAACGCCAAATTCCAAGCCCATTCACGTTTCTTTAGTTGATCTGCAAATACAGGGTGTCCCATAAGTCCGGCATCATAGGAAAAATAATAAAAAAAGGCAAAACAAAAACTTTTATTTACAGAACGTGCTCAGTATGTCCACCATTGTTTTCAATACACAAATTCAGACGTGATACCCAGTCAGCAAGCACACGGTGAATGATGTTGTCAGGAGTAATGGTGTTACATGCCCCAATAATGCGCTGCCGCAAATGTTCAACACTCCTAATTTTCTCTGCGTATACCAGCGCTTTCAAGTGGCCCAGAGATAAAAATCTAGTGGCGTGAGATCCGGGCTTCTAGCTGGCCATTCCACAGGCCCTCGACTCCTATCCAATGACCAGGGAATTTGGTACAGGTATTCCCTTACTTGGGTGCTGTAATGCGCAGGAGCGCCGTCTTGCTGGAACCATGTTGGGAAATTTCCTTCTTCGTTCAAGACACTGGGAAATGCTTCTTCCTTGAGCGTACGTAGGTAGGTGCCTCCAGTGACATGTTCATCGAAAAAGAGGGGGCCTATGATGCGATCCTTCCAAATGCCACACCATACCATCACCCGAGATGCACCTTGTTCCTTTGAAGAGGTATACCAGTGAGGGTTGTTTTGAGACCAGTAGCGGGTGTTCTGTCGATTTACCTCACCATTTCCATAAAAAACAGCCTCGTCACTGAACAGAATGGTGGACGGGAAATTGGCATCCCGAGCATAGACATTATGGCCTGTAGAAAGAGAAAAATATGAATTATGGTTTGTAGAAATAGAAAAATATGAATTTCTCCTATGATGCCGGACTTATGGAACACCCTGTAGAATTTAATGGAGTAAAGGGGAAAAACTAAACTTAGTTCATATTATTTCACGTCATGGGAAGTTATACCAAAAGGTATATTTTACCCAGCTTATGAAATAAAAGCTGAACATCATGATTGAAATACGAAAGGTCTCACCTATTTATTTAACCCTAGACTGCGTAGGCGAATCAAATCATCATGCATAGCGGGGTCCAATTGGACCCCGCTGTGCATTCCAGGATTAAGTATCGTACATCGGATATAAAGTGTTATTACGAGGTTACCTTTACTGATGAAGTGTTCGTAGTTGTCTTCTTTTCATTAGGGTATAGGCCTAGTGTTCTTTACAACATGAAATGTTTAGCGAACGTATGCAAGCCTAACCTTGCAGGTGAATAGACCCTGTGTACGAATTCCGTGACGTCTGTAGACAGACTAGTTCCATTCTATTAACCCTCGAGCGGGCGCGCCTTAAAATTTTACTTGAGTGGGCGCGTGGCGCATTCAATACACCAGTTCAATTTATAGAAGGGATAATAGATGCCAGGTATATAGCAGTGCTGCCACACTTTAATTACTAAAAAATGGCGCATTCTATGCACTAGCGCGCCGGCTCGAGGGTTAATATCTCAGAGGAACTATATACCGTACCTATAACAAAAGAAAGTTAATATACGAGTATGAAGTTAGTAGGATTGTCACGCTCTCAAAGCATAACTTATTTTCATTTGACCCAATGGCAAAGGGTTATTCGAAGCTTTTAGATCTTATTGTGGTATTTTATATTAATCTTGCTGAAGTATCTTAAGTTAAAAGCAACATCTTGTATATCAAAAGCCGGTTTGAGACTTATAATTCATAATCAGTAACATTTTCAATATAAGCTACAGTACTAATAGGCCAATAGTCAGTAGCCCTAAGATAAAAGGTTTGTATTTTTCAGAATTAACATTAAAAAAATTATCGCCATTCGGCTGGTCCGGTAGAATACAGTACGTTTACATCATGTGAACATTAGGGTGGATCGATTTTACATTTTCTTCGATTTCCATATTCTAATAGAGGCAAAAACTTGCGCATGCATGAGCAAATAGCCTCTGCAAAATCCTAGCTTAATAGGTAATCATCTTCTGCCCCCGGCAGAGCGATGAAAATCATATTTTAGTAGTCAAAAACGTATTTTTAAACCTAGCCTAGAGTCATAAAATTTTGCGTGTGTGTTATTTCATGCCTAAGCAACGATATAAATGCTATGGGAAATATATAAATGCATTATTTAAGACAAAGAGCCGATCTGAAAATATGTATAATATACATATTTTCAGATCGGCTCTTTGTCTTAAATAATGCATTTATATATTTCCCATAGCATTTATATCGTTGCTTAGGCATGAAATAACACACACGCAAAATTTTATACCCTAGGCTAGGGTTTAAAAATACGTTTTTGACTACTAAAATATGATTTTCATCGCTCTGCCGGGGGCAGAAGATGATTACCTATTAAGCTAAGATTTTGCAGAGGCTATTTTCTCATGCATGCGCAAGTTTTTGTCTCTATTAGAATATGAAAATCGAAAAAAATGTAAAATCGATCCACCCTACTATACAAGCGTCGTTCTTTACGTTATTTATACTGCGTGTTCTTTGCAGTTGAATGTATATATATATATATATATATATAAGAAAGGATACGTCTTTGGAAGATTTTCTCTTGAGGATTTTTTTTTTTTTTTTGCGTTGTCCTACTGATATCCTCCTACTGTGTAAAAATTAACTTTTAAGAGTTTCTTTACATATCAATAAATAAACCACTTTTAAGTGTAACAGCTTTATACTCTTAATAACTGACAGGAAAATATTACATTTAACATCATAAATGAGTTCATATGTATATATGTTTACATATATACATACACTATATATACACTGTGTGTGTGTGTGTGTGTGTGTATTATATATATATATATATATATATATGCTGCAAACCCACAAGGAAAAAGAAAAACGATTCCAAGGCCTTTCGTGTATTCAAAGCTACACCTCGTCAGGGAATCGTTTTTCTTTTTCCTTGTGGGTTTGCAGCATTCATTCATTTCACGTGTTTTATTGTGAAATTCATCCCATATATATATATATATATATATATATATATATATATATATATATATATATATATCGGGTGGCCCAAAAAAAGGTTCTCATTTTTCAACTAGTCATATCTCAGTAACCCGTGGACCTATGTAGACGATATTTTAACACAATTTACACAAAAGCCTTGTCTCACTATGGTTAAAATTTGAAAACGATATCATTTATGCTTTTCTCACAATTTAGAAAATAAAACTCGTGTAAAAAAAACAAATATCATGAATATTTTATTTATTTTAGCCAATTAAATGATCGATTGGACCACCGTCCTGTTGACAAACTAATCGGAGTCTCTTCTTCCACACAGAGATGCTTCGTTGCACCTCATTATTGTCAATTTCCTGCCATGATTGTAGTATTTTGTCCTTTAATTCACGTTCAGTAAATTTTTCGCGCTGCCCACGATAAACTTTCTCTTTCAGCAACTCCCAAATGGAATAATCCATTGGGTTACAGTCCGGGCTTTGAGGCGGCCACTCATTCTTGGTAATGAATTTGCGCGTATTATCATTCAGAAATGCCTGTGTGGACTTGCTTGTATGTGACGGTGCCCCATCTTGTTGAAAACAAAAATCATTTTCTGGAGACGACGGCAGCCTGGCAACAACTTTGTGCTTAAAAGTTCCATGTAATTTACGGAATTCACTTTCGTCGTTTCGGTATCAATAAAATGAACGCCAGTTTACCGTTCCAAGAAACGCCTGCAGATATCATCACTTTTTTTTGAAAATCGCGATGTCTCATGATACAGTCTATTCACCGGAATATCGCGTTTTCGACCACGTCCGTAGACAACGTCATTTTGAGGATTTCGTGGAATTTCTAGTGTAAAATCCTTCTCATCCGTGAACACTATCTTCTTAACACCATCAACTGAAAATTTATCAAGCAACTGTCTGCACCTTGTTTTTCTTTTATCCTTCACATTTTCGTTTTTTCTAGATGTGGGAATCCTTTTGAATGGTTTTAAGTTCAGCGATTTACTACACGTTGCACAGAACTCCTACCAATACTCAGATTTTTGGCAATTGTCCGTTGCGATAAATGAGTCCCTGGTTCATTTTCTTGAGAGCAGATTTTATCATTTATGTAATCCACGTTTTCTGGTGTTGTTGCTGTTTTGGCCTGCCACTTCCTGGTTTCCTGGTGGTGGTTCCTGTATCGCGAAGCTTCTTTAACAGTTTGTCTAGTGTACGTCTCTTCCAACCTCTCCCTGGAAACTCTCGTATTAATCTTCCACTCTTCCATCCTTTGTCAATGTAGCAAGCTTTAATGAGAGCACAGTCTTCTTCTGACAACGTCATGATTGCGACTGAAGGACTGAAGGATATGTAGTCTGTAAGCTCGTAAACTCTGAAACGGGCGTAGCCTACTCATGGCCTAAAATCCACCAAAAGGCCGAGCATAGACTACAATCGATATTAATCGGCTAAAATAAATAAAATATTCATGATATTTGTTTTTTTACACGAGTTTTTATTTTCTAAATTGTGAGAAAAGCATAAACGATATCGTTTTCAAATTTTAACCATAGTGAGACAAGGCTTTTGTGTAAATTGTTAAAATATCGTCTATATAAGTCCACGGGTTACCGAGATATGACTAGTTGAAAAATGAGAACTTTTTTGGGGGCCACCCGATATATATATATATATATATATATATATAATATATATATATATATATATATATTATATATATATATAATATATATATATATATATATAATGTGTAATAATATATTTACATACAGTATACACACACATACACTGTATATATACCGGATGGACGAAAAAAAACCTGGACACTATGTTTTTTCCTACAAATTTCAAACTAGTCAAGCTAATACATCCAAATTAGTACAAGATGTAGCCAATAGTATAGTTATCATGTGGTAAAAATTTCAATGGAACTCATATGAAACTTACCCTATTGAAATCGATGTTGTATTGGCCCCCATTTTCTTGAATTACGGCCAGTACTCTCCTTTTCCACTGATCTATGGATGACTTGATTTTGTCTTGGGACACCATAGGCCAAACAACCTCAATTCTTTGTCTAAGTGCTTCCAGGTTTGAAAATGGTTCCCTGCGACCATGGTACACCAATGACTTCAGCTCATTCCACACGAAGTAATCCAGAGGATTTAAGTCAGGAGAATGTGGTGGCCATTCTTCACTTTTTATGAATTCAGGAATGTTCGCCATCAAAAAATCTTGGGTTGCCTTGGCTGAATGAGATGATGCATTGTCTTGAGCAAAAATAAAATCTTCGTTCGGGTACAAGTCTTGGCATTCCGGTAAAAGTTATCCGAGGTGTTCAGTGTAATTTTGCGAGTTCATTTTTGTTTTCTGTGGATCAGTAAAGAATAATTTGGTTTTTCCATTGTAAGAAACACCACAAGATACCATTAATTTCTTGGAAAATCGTAAAATTGGATGATAAAGACGGTCTGGCGGGATTTCCGATTTTGAAGTTAATGCATTGACTCGGTTGTTTTGTCGATTTGTTGATACAGTTAATGTAAAGTCGGACTCATCTTGAAAAAACATGCGTTTAATGTCTGCTAAATTAAATTTCCTGTACAAAGAATTACACCTTTCTAACCGTTTCCATAGCTTCTTTTGTTATTCTGGGGGCATTCAATCTTTTAAAAGATCTGATTCCTTTACTTTTCATTATGTTTTAGACACTGTTGCGCAAAATATTTAAATTATTCGCCATCATTTTTCTCTGCGAAAGATGAGTACCAGGATTATTTTCTTGCGACAACGCATGCTCTTCAACGTACCTTTCGTTTGCTGAGTCCGAGCAGTACGCGGACGACCGCTGCCACGTTTTCTGTCAGTTGACCCTGATTGTCTAATTTTATTTATTACGTATTGTACTGTACTTCTTTTCCAATTTTTCCCGAAAATCCCTAATTATTTTTCTAGTACTCCATCCCTTCTCGGCAAAACACGCCTTTGTAACAGCTAAGTCTTCTTTACTTAAAACCATTACGATAGAATTTTAATTAACACCACAAGAAAAAAAATAAGAAAAAACATTCCATCAGCCA
Organism: Bathynomus jamesi; assembly: GCA_023014485.1. NCBI lineage: Eukaryota > Metazoa > Arthropoda > Malacostraca > Isopoda > Cirolanidae > Bathynomus > Bathynomus jamesi. The sequence goes on from JAJOZX010009229.1 coordinate 91,518, forward strand.
GCACTTCTTAAAGAAAGTTGACACTGCTAGCCTACCAATTCGCCATGTGGCCACTTATCATTGTCTTAGGTGCGCATGCGCAAACTACTTGTTTTGTAGCGAACATCTGACACAGCCAAGGGCGTAGTCAGCTTCACAAAATCTCGCTGTTTGTTTCGTCAAGTTAAGTTTTTTATAACTAAGAAACGGCCAAAGATAATTAACTGAGGTTTACAGCACATGATAACCATACTATTGGCTACATCTTGTACTAATTTGGGTGCATTAGCTTGATTAGTTTGAAATTTGTAGGAAAAACAAAAGTGTTCAGGTTTTTTCGTCCACCCGGTATATATATATATATATATATACACAAACTCAGAATGGTTCCCTGAGAACAATATATGTTAAACACAGACCGTGCATGGCACAAGGAACTCTTCTGGGAAAATTAAATCCACTATAGTCCGAATAAGTAATGGTAAATGACAAATACCATAGTTTTTTTCCTTTTTCATGATTTTAGCCCGACGTGGGCAACGGGTCTCTCGCAAAGAGATCCCATAAATATAGCTTCCCTCACCAGCTATCTGCAAAGCAGACAGGATCCAGCTTTGGGACGTGGATCTAGGGTTTAAAGCAAACCTAGATCCCTACACTCAGAACCTCTATATAAGTAAAAGACTCGTTGCATTCACGTCGTTGAATAAATCAAAGAAAAAGGGGGTATACTAAACGGACGTGTTTCGTGCCTTGAAAAGTGGACGCTCAATGTCCCGGTTGAGGTTTAAGTTTGTTTTTTTTGGCTAAAAATACAATAGTTACCCCCTTTTTCTTTGATTTATTCAACACGACGTGAATGCAACGAGTCTTTTACTTATATAGAGGTTCTGAGTGTAGGGATCTAGGTTTGCTTTAAACCCTAGATCCACGTCCCAAAGCTGGATCCTGTCTGCTTTGCAGATAGCTGGTGAGGGAAGCTATATTATGGGATCTCTTTGCGAGAGACCCGTTGCCCACGTCGGGCTAAAATCATGAAAAAGGAAAAAAACTATGGTATTTGTCATTTACCATTACTTATTCGGACTATAGTGGATTTAATTTTCCCAGAAGAGTTCCTTGTGCCATGCACGGTCTGTGTTTAACATATATTGTTCTCAGGGAACCATTCTGAGTTTGTGTATACTAAACGGACGTGTTTCGTGCCTTGAAAAGTGGACGCTCAATGTCCCGGTTGAGGTTTAAGTTTTTTTTTTTTTGGCTAAAAATACAATAGTTACCCCCTTTTTCTTTGATTTATTCAACACGACGTGAATGCAACGAGTCTTTACTTATATAGAGGTTCTGAGTGTAGGGATCTAGGTTTGCTTTAAACCCTAGATCCACGTCCCAAAGCTGGATCCTGTCTGTTGCAGATAGCTGGTGAGGGAAGCTATATTTATGGGATCTCTTTGCGAGAGACCGTTGCCCACGTCGGGCTAAAATCATGAAAAAGGAAAAAAAACTATGGTATTTGTCATTTACCATTACTTATTCGGACTATAGTGGATTTAATTTTCCCAGAAGAGTTCCTTGTGCCATGCACGGTCTGTGTTTAACATATATATATATATATATATATATATATATAATATATATTATATATATATATATATAGGCATTAGGTAATTAGGTATGTACACCTCTGTTCATTCATCCCGTCACCTTTAATTTTTAGAATCTGATTTCTAATGAGACAGCGAATCTGAACCAGACATATTTATGGAATATATATGATACAACTCAGAAATGGTCCCCTGTAATATATGCCCGTAGGTGGTGTAGGTTAGTATCGCTGACTGAATCCATTAACCTGAGTTCGATTCCCGGCACGGGCAGGCGGGGCGCAGCACACCCAGCTGTTCATTCATACTTCCTTTGGTTGGTAGATAAATTGGGTAACAAAAATTCCCCAAATGAGGCGAGATGCTGAAGAGGGGTGAAACGCAGGTGATCCCGAACATTTGTTCAACTCACCCCACCCCCCCCACCCCCTCACCCCAGCCCATTCCCGCCATCCCACAAATATATATTATATATATTGTCATTTCTTCCAATTATATTGGTTTGAAAAGAAGATTCAGAAGAAATTTATAATTAGTTTTGCAGAAATAGTTGATTAGGTTTCGAAGGAAAATGGTTATTTGTTCGTTTCGGAAAAAGCTTTTGTTTAATGTCAAGAAACTTAATTTAAAATTTTTCTTCCTCTTCACTTCACGAACGCATTAGCAGAACCATTTCTGATTTCCTTTCGAGCTACGTAAAGTTACGTTAAACAAATGTTTTTTTTGCGCGTACAATTCTATTATTAAGGGATAAAAGTGAAGAATAATTTTCGAAAATTCTATATTTAAGGGATAAAAGTGAAGAATAATTTTCGAAAGCGAATGCGGATACGGGTTCTCTCGAAGATAGTCTAGAAGAAGAGAGGTTGGTGTTGATGGGGGTTGTTTAACTCCTTCGCGATATCTGAGGTCGTACTACGGAGGGGGTCTACGGTATGTCGCTACATCATCCGGACGCGGAAGAATGTCTCCCATCCAATGACAAACCAGACCCAGTGTCCCCTAACTTCGCCGATTGATCGGAACCGTTGTTACGACATTGGTCATCAATGAACCAAGAAGAAGAGAATAAATTACGGGCGTTACGGGAGTTACACGCTAACAAAGCCACTCCAGATTAGCCAAAGGAATAAAGAAGCTTGGAAAAAAAAGCGTACTGAAAATGAAGAGAATTAAAAACTTTGTTTACACTTATGGGCATGTAAAGCTTTCGCAAAGAAATAGTAGTAGTAGTAGTAGTAGTAGTAGTAGTAGTGGTAGTAGTAGTAAAATATCGAAAAGACGCTGATGACGGAAATTGTTGTAAAAGAAGAATTATAGGTGAGTAAGAAAAGTATAATGAAAATAATAAGTTCAGAGGCATCTCACACCATGCCTACAGGGTGGCCACAAAGTCCCTTTGCATAAAAAAAAGGGCAACGTACAGATATACTGTAATTTCACCGGAAAGGGAATTTGTGACCACTCTGTACAGTAAGCGTACTCAGCTACGCACTGGAGAAAGTGTAAAATGAAGAATAACGTGAAACGATATTTCCTAATTTGATCTAAACCATGCATTTTTTTAAAGGAATTATTTGTTCATTGAAATAGAAGTATTTATTATTTCATTGATGCATCATTTCTTTATTGACTATCAAATACTACGTTAACCTGAATTTTATATATATTATAAATATTTATATATATATTAATATATATATTATATTAATTATATAATTATATATTATCACAATTTCTCATACTACAGGGTGTCCCTAAAGTCTGGACACATAGGAAATATCACTAACTATAACTAACTACATGTTATTATTATTATTATTATTTTTAATCTTAAATTCATGCATTCATGAATTAAGATAATAATAATAAATAATGCATTCATGCATTCATGAATTTAAGATAATAATAATAATAATAATAATAAAACATATAGTTAGTTATAGTTAGTGATATTTCCTATGTGTCCAGACTTTAGGGACACCCTGTATAAATGATGAAAGAAAAGAGGTAATGATTCAGAGGACCCACGCACCATTCGGTCAGCACCCCTCAATTGCTGTCACAGCTCGTCTGGCAGTGTACAGGATACCTGTGTGTGGTGTGTGAAGGGTTTCACAAAACCTGAGAGCAGAAACACTGACTCCCACCAGGCTCTACCAGAAGAAACGGAAAACCCAAGGGAGGAGAAAACAGAACGAAAAGCAGTTCGCCGGTGACTACCCTCTAACCTCTTCCCTTATCTCTAATCGCTATTTCTACACCCTAAACTAAGGGAAGAGGAAAAGAAAGAGCGAAGAACCGAGGAAGAGAGTAAAGATGGCCGGGCGCACCTAGCCATTCTCCTGTAATTTCTGTTTTAGCTCTCACTGTTTTCAAACAGATTTGCAGATTTTTCAGGCGACAGGCGGTACTTTAAACTTTCTAAAATTCAGCCTCGTATAAAAATGTTACAAATAATAATAATAATAATAATAATATCAGCTATTTCTAAATTAATTCATGAATAATAATTAATTTTATTATCATGAAATATATTAAGTTTAAGGCTACTAAATTATTTTAGTATATTACTTACAAATACCGAGTATTTTCTACAGTTATTAGCTGTATGCAAATTATACACATAATATCCTAATTTAAAACAATTTGTTATTTATATCATGCTCATAAGTACTCACTCAGTTATCCGTGATTGAAGGGCAGTCCATCACGGATAACTCGGTTTCACGATTAACTCAGTATACCCCGCCGGTGAGTGTATGGCGTAGTCGCTGCTGCCCGACACCCACCAATGACTGGCCTCCCACCTTGCGCACCACCACACAGTATTGTCCTATAAGAGTATAATATAAACCTCTCCTACTAACACTGCGAGCCGCGGATGTAAATACCGCGCCAAATCAGTTAACTCGGTGTCATGATCACAGACATATGCACAATTGTCACAATAAGTAAATCACGGTTAACTCGATTCACGATTGAGTGAATCACGGATAACTGGGTCAGTACAGGAATTTATAATATATATATATATACACGCTCAGAAACAACAAAAACTTCAAAAAATAAAACAAATTTATTATAATTAACAAAAGGCGTTTCCCAAAAACATTATCTATTTTTCTCTTTAGAAATGTTTTTAGGATAAACTTTCCTTTTCTTCTATATAGGAATTGCAGTACAATATATCATTATATAATTTATATAATATATATATATATATATAAAGACTTATTGGTTTACAGAAAAACATCTTTAATAAAGTTCCATATTACATATTAGATGTATTAAGTTCTGCTTTCGCAGGAGAATAACAGATGATGGGAAATTGCCAATCAGTGGAAGTAAAAGTAATTCAACAAGATTAGATGTCTCTGAGAAACGTTTATATTTCAGTAAATAATGTTAGGCACACACACACACACACCCACACCACACACACACACACACACACACACACACATATATATATATATATATATATATATATATACACACACGCTAAGTAATGTAGATGTTGCGAACATAGCAAAATAAAAGTGTTTTTATTTTGCTTTTGCACTATTAAGTATACTGTATACACAGTAAGTGAAATATATTCAATTTTTAGTACGAGTATTTTCAAATATTCTTTTCGGATATCTAAAATTACTAATATATATATATATATATATATATCATACATATGCAAGAAGAGGGGCCAAGGGCGAATATATATATATATATATATATATATTTCGCAGCCATCCCCTACCTAAAAGAAAAAAATAATATAGTCAACACTGAAAATTCCTATGATGCGCGACTTTTGCGCCACCCTGTATATTTATTACTGAATTATTTTATAATTTTGACAATTATTGTTATAATAAATTTCATATCTAAAGTATTTTGCATACGGAATAGATGTTCTTAATACTGTAGAGAGCATTTCCAGAAAGTAGCATCACTGCGAAGTATATATGGAAAAATATTATAATGTTATAATGTTTCAGACCAACAAAGACCCTAGGATCCACTCATGGCTGGTCTTCCTAACTGTTTTCGTAATTGTGTTTTGTGCATGTCCTCCGTGTGGCGGAGGGGACCTACAATTTTACGTGGGTCCGAACCACAAGAACATAAGAACATAAGAAATTTTTATAGTGGGCACACTAGGGGCCACTTCGGCCCATCGAGGTGGCTCCACTATGTAAAAACTGCCTGTACATTGGCAACAACTATTTTTTACAAAACTAAATAATTATAAATTTAAAACTAATTAATTATCAATTTAAAACTAAAGATAGAATCTCTGGATCCAGAGGATCAAGTCATAATAGACTACTATCCACAAATACTGTATGTTACACTCTATATCTATTTATAACCGACATGCAAATATATCGGATCCAAAGAATCCAGTCAATTTCATTACGGTATCCATCAATACCAGTACACCTTGCCAACCAAAAATAAGTCACGGTCCATATCACTTGCGGACCAAGTCACAATTTACAACCATATACATTACAATATATATACTTAAGAGGAAAGTGTAGGTGTGGCTGTAAAGGACTGTACAGTGATGTAGAAATGTGTGTGCACCCATTTTGGGTCTCCCATTTCAAGGTGTTTGTGGGGCAAGTGAAGATCATGAGTTTTCAATACCTCATAGTACTATGGGGGGGCACCGCTCGGCAGAGGAACCTCTTTAAATGGGGTGTGTAAGGACAGAGAGTATCCCCTAACCGTAGACTTATACTCATTTATCGACAACTCTAATTTAATTCAATTTAATGAAACTCAACCTAACCTAAACCTAATCCAATCTAAACAACGTAATTTTTCGAAAAACGTTGTATGGTAATATGACCATGGGAAGAAATAATGTCTTTAAACTCATGTTCCTACGTTATTTTCATGTTTCCCAGCTCTACCTGCTTGCGTACATAATTGATCAGGAGCAAGATGCGTCTCGTTTGTTTTCTCCCTGAGGTCGCATCGATGGACTTTTTGTCTTCTTTAATTCTCCAAATCGCGTACGTTTTGATGAACAGCCTCAAGCTTGCTCTTCACAAACTGCACCATAAACTTTAGAGTTTTAGTTTCTTTAACTTCGAACATTCCGTACGTACATACGCGAGTCTTTACTCTGATTGTATACCTCAGGGTATACCACTGTCACCACAGACAAAAATTAGACATATGTAGTTAGACAAGGTAGACCTGCTCTTCAAACCTAAACTGCAGAAGGCCAGACCCCTGCGTTCACACTTTAACAAACCGTCAAATATTTCCGATACATTGTAGCTTCTATGAAATGTCCGAGAAAAAGTATGCGTGTCGATAGAGTGAAGTCATTCCAAATTGTTTTAAACATCTTGAAGTTGTTTTTAAAAGCAAGTGAAGTAAGTGAAGCGAAAACGTTAAGACTGAACAATATTCCAGTTTCGGTATGATCAATTTTTCGGCAAGAGGAACGTTACATCTTACTCTTTCTTCTAAAGGTGCTCAGTATGTCGAGAATGACGTCACTGTATCAACACATTTACTTTTTCTCGGACAGTTGGTGAAGTTGCTATCGTGTCCGGAAACGTTTGTGCGCTTGTGAAAGTCTGGACGTGGCGGCAGAAAAGCCCACCAACAGCTGTTTAAACGAGGTAGAGTCCAGTCAAGCTGAGAATGTGTAATTGGTTACATTTTTAAAATTTATTTCCAGGACGCTACAGAAAAGAAGGGTTTATAGTGGCGAATATCTCATTATTAAATGTTTGATTGAGGAAAAGGGTTTCTCTCTTTATTACTTTTCTATTCCTATTTAATGAGTGTATTGTTAGTAGCCTATATACTGTACCTCCTACGTTCTGTATCGTATTTTTAATCTATAATTAAATGACCTTTGTACCCCATAAAATTTTTATACGGCTTTCATTATATATACACTCGTGTGGTGTATATATATATATATATATTATATATATATATATATATATTATATGACACACCGTATGGCATATAAGGCCTTTAAGAACCATAATAACAGTCTATTATGTGGCTAATTGACTCATTCAGGCATTTTGTTTTGGGAAATACTTTCAGATTAAAAATAAATTTCGAATTTTTACTGCAGCTTTTTGGTAAATTTTTCTTTTTATGAACTAAACTCTCTCTCTCTCTCTCTCTCTCCTCTCGCAATCCTTTTCTTTTGGGTCAATAAAATGGCTAAGTGTGGAAAATGGTTGCAATAACTTTGCGTTAAAAGTGTCAAATTAAATCTTATTCACTCGTACGTGATGCATATATATATATATATATGAAAATTATTTCACGAAAGTAACACGTGAAAAATATTTATGATGAATAAAACCACGAAGGAAAGGAAACACAAAATGGTGCTCAAGCGCTTTCGTCTAATGACATCCTCAGGAACACTGAAGTACATAAAAAGGGTGACAGCCTATATATAGGTTACAGAAAAAAAAAATAATAATAATATATATATATATATATATATATGCAATAAACGGAGAAGTAAGAATAAAAATAAAAAATTAAAGGATTACACTGGTCAACAAAGATTTTTCATCAGAGTAACATTTGTGGTGGCTGGATAGCATTTTTCACGCTGATTCCAAAACTGCATTCAGATTTTTTCTAGCACGTATAGTTTTCAAGATGAAGGCATATATATAACTACACAGATTTAACCATTTTAAATAGGCAAAATACTAATATTTCAACATTTGATTGTGTTTATTTTATTGTGTTTTTTTAGTTTATTCATCTTATTTATTTCAATTATCTTAATTATACATCTTATGTATTTCAGGTGTGAGCTTTTACGTCTAGCAGCATTGTGATTCAGGCAACAACGCCGTGCTTTGTGTGTCAAAAGATCAGTCCAGTCCAAGAACTTGTTGTGTCAAGTTGGTGTACATTTTTTTTGAATTTATAGTTTGCTCAGGTCAGTCAACATGCCTCGACAATGTAAGAATGACCCCGACAAGTTCTGTTTCGTATGCGGCCAGTTGACAACTAAAACACAGCGACGAAGTATTACAACCGACATTAAGAAAATATACAAGCTATACTTTGGTTGCCATCTAGGTGACCAAGATAAACCATGGGCGCCACATCAAATCTGTTCTGGCTGTTCAAATGGATTACGTGATTGGCTTAACAAAAAGAAAGCTTCAATGCCATTTGCCATACCCATGATATGGAGGGAGCCGAGAGATCATCATGAAGACTGTTATTTTTGTAGTGTGAACTTAATGGGGTTTTCTGCCAAGAACAAACACCAGATTGTATATCCAAACTTGGATTCAGCACGTAGACCAGTAAAACATGATGAAACATTGCCCATTCCAATTCCCCCAAGTAATAGGCTAGATTCTATCATAGATGACATGGAAAGTGATGAAGGTGCAACTGGCGTTTCCGGACCATCTACAGAACCAGAGTACACTTTTGAAGGTAGACATTTAGAGCCTAAAAAGTTAACCCAAGGACAGTTGAATGATCTTGTTAGAGACTTACCGCTGTCTAAAGAGAAATCAGAGCTTCTCGCCTCAAGACTAAAGGAGAACAATTTACTTGAGAACAATGTTCGTATTAGTTACTACCGAAAGCGGAATTTTGAATTAACAGCATTCTTTTCAGTAGACGGTCCTCTCTGTTATTGCCATGACATCAATGGACTATTTACAGCCATATCTCAGACGTATGTGGCATCTGAGTGGCGCCTCTTTATTGATTCGTCGCAGAGAAGCCTGAAAGCAGTTCTTTTGCATAATGGTAATATAATGCCATCCATCCCCATTGCCCATTCCGTCCATCTAAAAGAGACATATGACAATATGGATATACTACTTAAGACAATCAAATACGACAGTCATCAATGGAATGTTTGTGGAGATCTAAAAGTTATAGGAATGCTTATGGGTATGCAGTCAGGATTCACAAAATTTTGTTGTTTCCTTTGCCTGTGGGACAGTCGCGCCACTATAGAACATTACACCAAAAGTGACTGGTCACTTAGGTATACATATGTCGTCCCAGGGATAAGCAATGTCCAGTCTGTCCCTTTAGTGGATCCCCAAAAGATCTATCTGCCACCTCTTCACATTAAACTTGGTTTAATGAAGAATTTTGTTAAAGCAATGGGTAAAGTCAATTCTGAAGGGTTCCAATACCTTTCAAGGAAATTTCCGAAGGTTACTGCAGCAAAATTGAAGGAAGGAATTTTTGTTGGGCCACAAATAAGGGAGGTTTTGAATGACACTGAATTTGAAAAAGTCCAAGTCCGCTGGAATTGAAGGCTTGGCTGGCGTTCAAATGGATATGTGAAAACTTTCTTGGAAGCAACAAGTCACCTGCGTATAAGGATGGAGTCAAGAACCTCCTTGATGCCTTCAAAGAAATGGAGTGTCGAATGTCGTTAAAAATTCACTTCCTGCATTCCCACTTAGATTTCTTTCCTGAAAACCTTGGTGCAGTGAGTGACGAGCAAGGAGAGCGCTTCCATCAAGATATTCAGATGATGGAGAAGCGCTACCAAGGATATTGGAATGAAAGCATGATGGCGGACCATTTGTATCGTGACAATCCAGGCCAAATTTACAAAAGGAAATCACACTCACAGCGCTTTTAATAAAATAATGTATATATTCTTTATTTATAAGTACATTGAATAAGGTATATGATGTATTTGTTGTTTAGCATTCCTAAGTGTGATCTATACATCCATAAATTTTCTTATAGCAATATCAAAAACTTAAAAATATCAAAACCAGTGTATCTATATAACTATACGTGCTAGAAATAAAATAAAACCAGATTCGGAATCAGCGCGAAAAATGCATTGAGAAAAGTGTGATCATGTTTGTGATGAGAAAAAAAAGTTTCATTTTGTTGGCCAGTGTTATCAGAGAGGCATACATATTTGTAAGGAAAAAATATCGATTTTTAGCACAAGATCAAATGAATTATAAAAATACAAATTTATACTGGAAATCTGCCCGGGTTTTAACACTCTGCCTTTTTGGTTGTTTCGATGTATATAAAAATAAAATGAAAATTAAAAGTTAATAAAGTAGCATACAAGTTTACCAAATATTTAGTGTTCTACCCTTCTTATCTAAATCTGTTTTGAAGGAATTTAAAACAACAGGATCGAGTTGAAAAAGACCTTTGCTTATGTTGAAGTTATTTGAAAGTTGGATAATGGCAGACTCAAGAATATTTCTATTAACAATGTTGCTAGAGTGGAATAAAACTGAAGCATTATTCCAATCAATACAGTGGGATAACTCTGACAAATGGACAAAAAGGGCACTGGACAACTGTCCTGTTCTAACGGAATATTGATGCTGTTTTATACGTGTGTGCAAATCCTTTCCCGTCTGACCTATGTAAAAGGAATTACATTGTTTACACCCAATTTTATAGATAATGCCTGAATTATTGGTAGGGCTATTTTTTACTATGATATTTTTCACAATATTGTTATATGAAAATACTACATTAATATCCAAAAGTTTAAGTACATTAGCAATGCATAAAAAGGCCGGGAAAAATGGAAGTACTAAAATATTTTTTGACAAAGTACGAGTGTTATTATTGACACGATAGAAAGTTCGTTTTGCCTTGTTGAGACAAGATTCCATAAACGCAGATGGATAACACAGATCACTTCCAATACCGTTGATTTTTTCCAATTCGGCATCGATGTATTCCGGACTGGCGATCCTAAGGGCGCGAGAAACATTGATGAAAAAATGGCCTTCTTAGTCGGGGTGTCATGTCCCGAGTAAAAGTGTACGTAGGACAAATTGTTTGTTGTTTTCCGATAGATACTAAACTTAAAACCTGGGCTTTCCCTATGTACACGCACATCCAAAAATGGGATTGAATTGTCTTGTTCCACTTCTAAAGTAAACTTAATGGAGGGGACTTGATCATTTAACTGAAGGAGGAAGTTATCCAGGTCACGATTCATGGGCCAGATACACAAAATATCGTCGACGTACCGCAACCAAGGGATGCCAACCCCCAGGTTCTCGGAATGTAAGTAATTTCGAAAAACTCCATATAAATATTGGAGAGGAGGGGCGATAAGGGGTTGCCCATGGCCATCCCAAAAATATCATAGTAAAAAATAGCCCTACCAATAATTCAGGCATTATCTATAAAATTGGGTGTAAACAATGTAATTCCTTTTACATAGGTCAGACGGGAAAGGATTTGCACACACGTATAAAACAGCATCAATATTCCGTTAGAACAGGACAGTTGTCCAGTGCCCTTTTTGTCCATTTGTCAGAGTTATCCCACTGTATTGATTGGAATAATGCTTCAGTTTTATTCCACTCTAGCAACATTGTTAATAGAAATATTCTTGAGTCTGCCATTATCCAACTTTCAAATAACTTCAACATAAGCAAAGGTCTTTTTCAACTCGATCCTGTTGTTTTGAATTCCTTCAAAACAGATTTAGATAAGAAGGGTAGAACACTAAATCTTTGGTAAACTTCAAAGCTGCACTTGCGGTTTTTTTGTTTTGCGGTACTGCGGTACTGCGGTACTACTGTGTTTGTCGGTACCGCGGAAAGTACCGCGGGAAATTTGAATGCGGTAGCGGTACTGCTGTACTTTCAGCGATCCTTTGCGGTACTGCGTTATGCGGTACCGGTTTGGTAGTGCGGTAGTACCGCAGTACCGCAGTACCGCAAAAAAAAACGCAAGTGCCCAGCTTTGGTAAACTTGTATGCTACTTTATTAACTTTTAATTTTCATTTTATTTTTATATACATCGAAATTTAACCAAAAAAGGCAGTGTTAAAACCCGGGCAGATTTCCAGTATAAATTTGTATTTTTATAATTCATTTGATCTTGTGCTAAAAATCGATATTTTTTCCTTACAAATATGTATGCCTCTCTGATAATCCTTTAATTTTTAATTTTTTTATTTTTACTTCTCCGTTTATTGCATATATATATATATATATATATATATATATATATATATATCCCCGCAAGGGGGTTCTAAGCTCGTGTTCTTGAGTGCTCTTTGTGCTCGTTTGTACGTGCTTGTTCCTGGAGGTTTCACGTGCGCCCTCCCGGCCCTAGCACCCAAGGATGATGGGGCTCGACCCTGCAGTCCTTGTCATCCTTGGTCTTTTTCCACTTCGACTGTCCCCTCCACCCTTTCTTTTTCCTCTGTCTTTCCTCTCACTTTTTCTTTGTTTTTCCGCTGAGATATGCCCTTTTAAATAGAGGCGAATCGGTTCTTCCCGAACTTAAAAAAAAAAATATATATATATATTTTTTTATTTTTTTTTTCTGTAATCTATATATAGGCTGTCACCCTTTTTATGTACTTTAGTGTTCCTGAGGATGTCATTAGACGAAAGCGCTTGAGCACCATTTTGTGTTTCCTTTCCTTCGTGGTTTTATTCATCATATATATATATATATAATTTATCTGTGGATGAGGATCAAGAATGTACAAGTTTGCGCTGAGCGCATATATATATATATATATATATATATATATATATATATATATATATATATATAGAAGATGCTAGTTCACAAATAAGTATAAGCCTACACATAAGTGTACATAGTGTTAACTACGCTCAATGTCACGTTCTACAGATTTACAGAAGCTAAGGCTAACAAAGATCCTAAGATCCACTCTAAGGTTAGCCCGAGAGAAAGAAGAGAGTAGGGGGTTAAAAGAAGAGAATAAGGGATTAAGTAATTAGCAAAACCTATCATTCGTGTGTTAACATTCATTCAGAAAAAGAAAGAGAAAGACTCACCATCATCATCCGCTGGCCACTGCCGACAAGTCGGAAAAATAGTCGAAGAGAATAGGAAAGGGGTGAAACATGAAAAGAAGTAAAATAAGAACACTTACAAACCATGCAAACACAGTCTTAATTCAAACACTGTCATACCATGCAAACTACAGACATGCGAGTAAAGAGAGGATAAGAAAAGAGAAAAAAGAAAAAAGGTATGAAGAGTATAACAAAAAGTGGGTTAGTTTACGCTACGAGCTACATTTAAGTTCGTGTTAGTCTAATTTTTTTTTAAATTTAATTTTGTTGCTGGCATGTCACAAGCTGGCATTAATCGTCAACAGACTCAAACCTCGACCATTACCCCTAGAGCTCCTGCTGGTAATTGTTTTATTATTTTAAATGACGTTAATATTTTTAAAATGCCTATCTAAACGGTTTTTAAACATATTAACGCTGGTAGAGTTCATGACGGACGCGGGAAGATTATTCCATCTATCAGTTACTTTAAAGATAAAAACGTTTTTAGCGATGTTAATGAAACGTCTCCCACACTGAAGGTTTTAAGAGATTGTATTGGCTTATTGAAAGTATGGCATGATTATCCATATGGCTAGGCTTGTCCATCTAATGAATGTGACCATATATACAGTATATGGGTCTTTTCGGTTTGGCGGACTGCGACAGACTTTTACAAAACTTAGCAAATCAACTAGTTTGCTATCTGATAGATGTTAGGTTAGGTTAAGTTTAATTAGGTTAGGTTAAGTTTAATTAGGTTAGGTTATGTCAGGTTTAGCAAACTAATTGATTTGCTAGGTTTCGTAAAGATCTGTAGCAGTTCGCCAAACCGAAAGATCCCAGTATATACACACACACACACACACACACACATATATATATATATATATATATATATATATATATATATATATATATATATATATACACACTTACTTTAGGTGAGTTGGAACGACGGTTCAGGATATATGGGATGAATTTCACAATTAAACACGTGAAATGAATGAATGATGCAAACCCACAAGGAAAAAGAAAAATGATTCCAAGCTCTTTCGTATATTCAGAAGTACATCCCATTATATATAATATATATATATACAGGGTGGGCCGTAAGTTTCCATACATAGGAAAAATAAACATTTTGTTATGGACAACCATTTTTATTTATATAATATGCTCTACATGGTTGCCATTGTTTTGAAAACACATTTCAATACGTGTTCCCCACTGTTGATGAACACGCATTAGCACAGTTGACGTTATGCTTGTAATGGCGTTGGTGATACGTTCCTTTAGATGATTTATGTCTCGTATCTTTTCCTGATACACCATGGCCTTCAAGTGCCCCCAAAGATAGAAATCAAGGGGGGTGAGATCTGGGGATCTGGGAGGCCACTCCACAGGACCACGCCGACCAATCCAAGCATCCGGAAACTGCTGCTGATCCAAATACCGACGCACGTGAAGACCATAATGAGGTGGAGCTCCATCTTGCTGGAAGTAAACTGGGAAGTTACCTTCCTCGTTTAGCAGGGATGGGAAAATCTCTTCTTGCAACATGTTAAGATACCTTTCGGCATTAAGATTTCCACTGACAAAAATTGGTCCAATAATTCTGTCACCCCATATCCCGGCCCACACCATCACTTTACCGGCACCTTGCATCTTCGTCGGACTCAGCCAGTTAGGGTTAGCATTACTCCAATAACGTATGTTTTGCCGATTAACCTCTCCATTGACGTAAAAATTTGCTTCATCAGTAAACAAGATCTTACGTCAAACGCATATTCTTAGGGTATCTGAAACATAAAAACAAACGTTTAATTTTTCCTATGTATGGAAACTTACGGCCCACCCTGTATATATATATATATATATATATATATATATATATATATATATATATATATATATATATATACATATATACAGGGTGTCCGAGAATTATCTGTACAATTTTTGGCTGTTATTAAAAGTCAACCATGAAGTGTAGAAATTCCAGTTGTCCCATTTTATAGAGAATCTCATCAAATTTTTTCTGATACCAAGTTTTGACAAGTTTTTTAGAAATTCCAGTGTGTCCGAACATTATCTGTACAATTTCATCTTTTAATAAAATTCTTGATAACACACGTAAAATTCTTAAACAAGATTATTTAGAATCTGTATTTTCAAAAGTTTCTTTTATTAAAGTAACGTTGTTACAAACATTCGATATGTGCACCATTAGTGATTCGCAAAACATCCAATCGATACTCCAAATGTTGCCATGTACGCTGCAGCATATCCACATCAATTCGCTCAATAGCAGCTGTGATTCTTGCTTTTAAATCATCAATGTCTGTCACCCGCGTACATTTCTAAAAAACTTGTCAAAACGTGGTATCAGAAAAAACTTGATGAGATTCTCTGTAAAATGGGACAACACTGGAATTTCTACACTTCATGGTTGACTTTTAATAACAGCCAAATATTGTACAGATAATTCTCGGACACCCTGTATATATATATTCTACGTTTGTTTATACACACTTAAAGAGCGAGGGTAATCTGCACCAAATTTAGGTTACACATTAAGGGAAAACCAGGAAAGGTTTTAGTAGCCCACACGCCCTTCTCAGTTTACCCCAAAGTTGTTTCGGGGACTTTTGCTGCGCAAGGTGCAGCGAGCGTTCTAGTATGTGTGTATATATATATATATATATATATATATATATATGCAAATAATTTTATCCCACTAGGATTTGAACCCAGGATCTCCAGAGCAAAAGCCGTCAACGCTGCCACTGACTGTGTTTCAACAAGGGAAACCCTAACAACGTAGCGCATATTTCAACTTCCGAAGGAACAGACGACGCTTTCGCGATCATTCATAGGCGTTTTAAAACATTTAAAACATCTCCAAAACATTTAAAACATTTAAAACATCTCCAAAAGCCCGTTTTTCTGTTTGTGATATATATACATTATAACTGCAAACACGCAGTATAATTAACGTAAAGAACGACGCTTACAAAGCGTCGTTCTTTACGTGGATATATATATATATATATATATATATATATATATATATATATATAAGCAAACAACCACAGGGAAAAGGAGCGTTTTCGTGATATATTCACATCTTCAAGGAGAAACAAAAATAGGAATATTATAGGATATTTTTTGTTTCTCCTTGAAGATGTGAATATATCACGAAAGCGCTCGGACTTCGTGTTTCCTTTTCCTTTTCCCTGTGGTTGTTTGCTTATTAATAAGATCACGTGTTATTCTGTGATTTTAGTGCATATATATTATATATATATATATATACCACATTAACCTCGTTGATGTTCCGTGCGTCGGTCTTTCTTTATACGAAGGTCAAGCTGGTGGTCCTGTCTCTAGGCCTAGCTTGGTGGAGGAGCGAGTTGCTTTCTTGCGCTCTCCACCGCACATCGCCAGGTACACCCTGCTCATCTGGTACCGTCCTGAGCCAGGCATCTAGTCTTTTCTTGAAGACTTCAACTTTGACCACTGTAATGTTTCTGAGGTCTCTTGGAAGCTGGTTGAAAAGTATTGGCCCCCTGACAACCAAGCCATTTTCCTTCAGTGTTCAAGAGATCCCTTGTCGGATCTTTAATTTGGGAACACTAAACATTCTGCCTTTTCTATTTTCCAGCGTTGTTTGAATGGTAATTGGGTTTAGTTTAGTTTTTACGTTTGATACCAGTTTTTCGATCATTTTCCATATGTAGATTATGGTGTACTCTCTCTTCTTCTTTCCAGGGAGTACAGATTTAGTTCACGTAGTCTTTCCCAGTAGTTGAGTTCTTTGCCGCCATCAATCTTGGCTGTGAAATGTCTGCGTTTCTTTTAGTTTATTAATTTCTTCCTTTTTATCTTTTATATGTGGCCGTCATAACTGAGCAGTATTCAAGTTTTGTGTATGATCAGTGTTCTCAGCAGGGGAATCATTACTGTCTTGTCCCTCCTTTTGAACGTTCTTAGTACCTGTCCCGCGAATCCTTTTGCTTGTTTGTTTATTGTTATCTGGTTTTGTGTCTCGAATTTGGCATCATCGGTCATTATCACCCCCCCCCCCCAAGTGACCGCTTTCGTGCTTCTCTGAATTTCCTGTCTATCTGGAGCATAATATGCAGTCTGTTTAAGTTCCTCATTTCTACCATATCTCAAGAGCTGAAATTTTTCGGTGTTAAATGTCTTCTGACCATTTGTATATTTTGTTTGTCTCTCTCTGCAAGGCCTCAACTTCGTTTGCATCGCTGATTTTTCTGCTGATCTTTGTATCGTCCGCAAATGATGTTACTATACTGTTGCTGTTTACTCCACTGTCTATGTCTGTTAGCATGATAATGAACAGGAGTGGGACCAGTACTGTACCTTGTGGTACTGAGCTGCGTACTTCTGATTCTGATGATGATACACCTTGAATTCTGACGACCTGTAGACGTTCTCTGAGGAAGTTGCAGATCCATTTTCCCACTTTGCCTGTTACTCCCATATGTTTCATTTTATGTGCTATTATACCATGATCGCATTTGTCAAAAGCTTTAGCAAAATCCGTGTATATGACATCATAGTTTTCATTGCCTTCAATTACTCTCGTAATCAAAAACAACCATGCAAAGAGGTATTGTATTCCTTAAATCAGATGTTCCTGAGTCAACCATTTCCTTGTGGGTTATCTTTGTTTGGAGGACAGGGCTTTATCAGGTGCAACTGCACCAAAAAGTGCGTTGCTAATTCTTGCAATCGTAAAAGAAAGAAGGTTTTGTGCAATTCAAAATGCCATAATACTAAGTCTTGCTGCAATAAATAAGTTTTA
The DNA here is from genome assembly GCA_023014485.1 of Bathynomus jamesi. NCBI lineage: Eukaryota > Metazoa > Arthropoda > Malacostraca > Isopoda > Cirolanidae > Bathynomus > Bathynomus jamesi. The sequence goes on from JAJOZX010009229.1 coordinate 109,749, forward strand.
AATTTGGCTTTTGCTTAAACTTTTTCTTTAAACTTGTAATTAATATTTTATTCTTTATGTTTCGTGTGTTTATTGTTGCTGTAAAGTTCAATATATATATAAAAAAAACATCTTGTTATATATCGATAGTTCTTTGATCATTCTCAGATTGCCTGTTAATATTTAGACGAAGTGCGAAATAAAAAGTTGAAACCTGTTTATTAGGCACTTCGCAGATTACCTGAATGCCAGGCAAAGTCCGAAATAACACTTTACTTTGGACCTTGACTAATCCTATGCAGACATTCCTCAAATTGCTTGTAAGATTTATCCACTGGAAATTCTCCATTACACTACTACTGCATGTATGTGCAGATAAAAAGTTACAAAGTACTCACATATGGTGCTACCTTGATGTTAAAAAAAACTGCTCGATATGTTTACCAAGAACTTCTACAACCTTTTTCAGTCTAGGACGGAACTCATCTATGGCCTTATTGATTTGTTCTTGTGGTAGCTCATCTCATTTTTCCTGAAGAAGCTGTCGTAAATGAGCGACATTTCTTACTTTGACCCTATAAATCCTCTGTGACAAATTTTGCCAAAGGCCGTAATCGACAGGATTTAAATCAGGACTGTTTGGTCACCAAATTTAATACCGCTACCTGGTATTCTTTTGATATCTCCTGTTTTATCGACTTTCTTGAGAAGCTTGTCCAAACCTCCTGCAGTTGGCTTACGTTAATTAAAATCGCTTTAATTATCAACTTGAACCTATGATTAGCAAGATTTTTCTGGAATATTCGCCATAAATCCAATTTCTCAGCTAAAATGCTAAAAGATGGCTTACAAACCATAAAATTACCTAGTACTAACATACTGAAATTTCATGATTCTATGTACCGTATTTGCCGAGATATGAAGGATTTAAAAGGTCTCCCTTTTTTTTTTTGCCGACCCGATATATCCTATAGAACCATATTCATTCTATAGGGTGGCCACAAAGTCCCTTTATGTGAAAAACAAGAGCAACATACAGATATTCTATAATTTCACTGGAAAGGGACTGTGTGGCCACTCTGTAATTGATGAATGATAGAGTAATTTTTTAATTTAACTTTGACATTTAACATTTCGGAAGATTAAAACTGGTGATTTCAAGGTGATTTGGGGAAAATAATGTTGGCCACATTACGAAAACCCTCCAAAAAAAAAAACGTAAGCGTGAGTAGCGGACTCTTTGGTGGAGTCACAGAAACGTAACTATCGTGTTTGAGCCAAAATTGAACTTACGTCCCAAAATGTGTTCGTTCTGTATAATTTCGTTTAGGCCAAACCGTACCTTTCGATTAGGCTAAAATGTTTAGGTTCTGTCACTACCCTAGAGTTCAATTAACGCAGTAGTTCTCAACCTAGGGGAAAATTACACAACTGGGGTAATGACAGCTATTTTGTGGGGTAATGACACTCGATCCAGAAATTATAAAAAATAATATTGTGATAATCCAGAAATTATAAAAAAATAATATCTGATGGTTTGGTTAATGGAGCTGGATTAGAATTAGGTTTTGGATAATCATATAAAAAAAGGTTGAGAACCACTGAATTGACGTAACCTACCTATTACCTAACCTTCACTGACATGAAATTAAGATAATACCCCTTTCATTTAATCCAAATAAAACAATATAAAAAGAACACGTTTTGGCTCATAAGTTAAATTTTGACGCGAACGCTATTACAGGCCTAACATTAATTAATACAGAATATTTTATAATTTTACACGCGTACCGGATATTTTTCTTCGTTTTTACATTTCGAAAGTATGGATCACCAGAAGATCAGGGCCCCAGCCTTCTTTAGTTAGCTTTATAAGGCTATCTAACGAAAATATCACGACCTAACCTAACCAATCGTCAAGGGCGTACAGTTGACCTAACTATTGGTTAGGTTAGGTCGTGATATTTTCGTTAGTTAGCCTTATAAGGCTAACTAGAGAAGGCTGGGGGCCCTGATCTTCAGGTGATCCAAAAGTATTTTATTGGTTATATACTTATATGGAGTAAAAAGTAAAAAATAAAAAACCGGGTTTTTCAACATTCTATATATATATATATAAGAACTTATATAATATATATATATATATACTGAGCGGCAGAAAAATTGCCCCACTTGGAATATCGCGAAAAGCACAAAAGTGGGCAGGCTTCTGTTTAAAAAAGTTTTAAAATTTGAAAATATAGTCTATGAGGCGACCAAATGACGAGACAAAACAACGTCAGCTGAGAACACACTAGCTGTAACGAATTTTCGACTTTTAAGAATTCTACAGTCGGACATTCAGTTGCTCTTAGACTGCTAGTGCCACTTTTTTCTTCTACTAGTGGAGTAGGCATTTGCGTTTAGTAACAGATAGACTTCTTTTGGGTTTCAGAATTGGACATTTACAATGGATTTGAGTGTCGTGAATGTCGCAAGAGTCGTCGCCCTAATTGAAGATGGTCGGAGCCAGCAGTACGTCGCCGATGCGCTAGGAATGCCAAGAACAACGGTTCGACGTGTCTACCAACGTTATGTGGAGACAGGAGGGTACACCAGAAGATCAGGATCTGGAAGATCGCGCTGCACATCCGCCCGTGACGATCGTTTCATCTTCTTGAGTGTTCTACGAGATCGTCGCTTGACTGCCACAAACGTCCGCAATGAGCTGGAAAGGTCTCGAGACGTCAGTGTATCGGAGCGAACCGTTAGAAGGGGACTTATGGAAAGTGGCTTACATGTTAGACGTCCAGCAATGTGGCCGGAATTACTCCCACACCACCGCAATGCTCGTCTTGCTTTCGCTCGTGAGCATGTCAATTGGACTATGGTCCAATGGGGACGAATGTTGTTCAAGGACGAATCAAGATTTAATCTTCGAACATCCGATGGCCGGGAAAGAGTGTGGAGAAGAACAGGAGAAAGATTCGCCCCCGTGCACTTTTACAGAGTCATGGTCTGAGGTGGTATCACTTCAAACTCGCGCACAGAGCTCGTCGTTGTTGGTGGTGGGTCATTGACGTCCACAAGATACGTGGAAGGGATCTTGCTGGAGCATGTGGTCCCTTTTGCTCCTTTCGTTGGCGAAGACTTCCGTCTACAGCACGATAACGCCAGACTCTATGCGGCAAGAGCCATTAGCGATTTCCTTGACGAAGCTGGAATTCGTCGAATCGAGTGGCCTTCCCGAAGTCCGGACCTGAACCCTGTAGAACATCTCTGGGGCACGATGGGGCGGCGTCTTAAGGCTCGTCTAGTAGCCCCTAACACTCTACACTCCACTACCCGACTTATGAGCGCCAAGACAAGCGCAAGACAAATGAACGCAAGACAATAAAGCGCAAAACAATAACCTAACCTAACCTAACCTAACTACATTATTTTTAACATCCTTAATAAATATTTGTTCAAGCTTATTTTGTTTCTTTTATCCAGTTTTTATTTGCTTGCTCTCGCTCAATTGTTTTGCGCTCTTTTGTTTTTTTGCGCAAAACAATAACCTAACCTAACCTTTTATCCAGTTTTTATTTGCTTGCTCTCGCTCAATTGTTTTGCGCTCAATTGTCTTTGCGTTCTATTGTCTTGCGCTCAGTTGTCGGCGCTCATTTGTCCTGCGCCCAATTGTCGTGTCACGCTACACTCTACAGGAGCTACAACAAGTTTTAACTGAAGGATGGGAGGGAATCCCACAGGATGTGATCGCCGATCTCATTCATGGGATGAATCGACGAATGGCTGCAGTCATTCAAGTTAGGGGAGGGAACATCTCTTATTAACCCTGGAAAACAAGTTGTTTTTTTGTTTTCGTCTCGAAATCTTTGGTTTTTTTTAGTTACAATTTTTTGTACAGTATTTTTTTTATAATAAATTGTATTAAGGTGTTTGAAGATTTTTTAATGTCCTCAGAGACTAAATTTTCGAATTTTAAAACTTTTATAAACAGAAGCTTGTTCACTTTTTTGCTTTTCGCGATATTCCAAGTGGGCCTATTTTTCTGCCGCTCAGTGTATATATATATCGTACTGAAGGTCATTATTATCATTATTATTATTATTATTATTATGATAATGATAAAGAAAAACTTTGTCTATTCATGTTTACGATAACATCAACCAACTTGAGCAAACACCTTTCCTTCTGTAACAAACTCGCTGCAAACTTTCTCAGACACACAAACATAAAACATTTATCATATTAGTAAATGCCGATTTGGAGATGTAGAGAGGCGTAAACAGCGATATGAAACAAAATAATTGGCAAAGTTTCTGTGACATTTCTTAAGTAGAAGCGGGTGTGTTTTTATAGTCCAAACGTTTGGAAACGCTCGCAGAATAATGCTAATAACTGAAGTTCAATGAAGTTTATAGGATAAAAGTTCAATAAAAGAAACGATTTAAACAATATTCATTGACAAATTTTACAAATGTACGTGACAGAACGTGGAGGATGTTCAGAAATCTCGCACACACACACACACACACACACCACACACACACACACACCACTTTAGGCGAGCTTACAGGTTTATATATAGTGTATAATGATAATGATAAGCTTTGTTGGCAGGATAAAAATCTCAAAGTAGAAGAATATTCTTGATTCTTCAAAATTATATACCGAGTGTCCCAAAAGTCAGTTTACTGAAGAAAATGTTCTCCTAAGGTGAGTTTACTACAAAGAAAAAAACTTGTTTCATAAATATATTTACAAAACATAAGAAAACAAAGAAAAAAAAATTCTGAAACATATTTACAAAACCTGAGAATAGTTCTGGTTACAATAACTGTTCAAAATGTCGTCCATGTTGTTCGATGCACATCTTGTATCTGTCAACGGTTGACCGGAAAATTGCTTTACATAGTTCCTTATCATTGCTAAAGAGCTGGAATTATTCACAAATGTAGTCTTTAAGGTCCTGAAGACATGCTGGCTTTTTGCTGTAAAAAAAATTGTGTCATGTTTAGAATAATCATTAGGAGAAAACATTTTCCTCGGTAAACTGACTTTTGGGACACCTTGTATATAATGATGAGTCCTCATTTTACGGAGGTCAGGCTTGTTGCTCCTCCTCTCTAGTTAGCCTAGTGAAGTAGAGAGTTGGTTTCTTGCGCTCTCCACTTCACATAGCCAGGTAATCTCGGCTCATTTGGTACTGTTTTGAGCCAGGCGTCTAGTCTTCTTTTGAAGATTTCCACCACTACACCAGTCGTGTTCCGTAGTTCCTTGAGCATCCGGTTGAATAGTCTTGGCCCTGTCACAGTAGTATAGCCGCAAAAGGGGAGAGTGCAGGAATGTTGCAGGTTATTATGTAATGTTGCAAAGGGGGAGGGGTTGTTGCAAGGGGGGTTGTTGCAAAGGGGGGAAGGGGGTGTTGCAAAAGGGGGTGGGGGTTGTTGCAAAGGGGGTGGGGGGAAAACTTGGAGGCGGCGTTATCCCCCAAGAGAAAGGAGGAGGAGGAGGAGAGAAAGGAGGAGAGGTGTTCACCTGGCAGGAGCCAAGTGCACATTAAGACTTCCAGCCGAGTTGGCGTTGTTTTATAGGCTCCTAATCAGCCAGTTGGCGTAAATGGCTTGAGTTGCCAGATACCGCGATACCATTGTATACATTATTATAGACTCCTAATCAGCCAGTTGGCTGTAAATGGTTGTCAGATATCTCTTTTTAGCAGTATTATTGCATACATTATTATTATATACGCCTAATCAGCCAGTTGGATGAGTTGCCAGATAGCGCCATGTATTCCGAAGACAGAGTTGCCAGATACCATTGTATACACTATTATAGACTCCTAATCAGCCAGTTGGCTTAGAAGGCTTAAATATTTCCAGATACCTGTTGTATACATTATTAGAATACCGGTAGTAGAAGGCATAACAATAAACAACATTGCATCATTCTTTTTATTATAAATATATAGAAAATAAATATACATTTGAGGAATATGCGTATAACAGAAATATATATATATACAATTCACTTTTTTTTCAAAATACTAAACTCGGACTTAATCGAGTTTACAATTACATCATTATTGCTCTGCATTACGCAGTATATGCGGCTTAATAATATTTCACCGCTTAAAGTATAGGGAAACCTGTATTCGATATGAATGGCTTTCATATCGTTCAGTACTATTTTTGTTCCCACTTTACAACCGGTTGGTAAGTCATCTTTAAACACGTCTAGAATACAATCAAAAGCACGCACAAAGAGTTCATCGTTAGCTACATTATTAAACAAGTTTATAAGAACGCTTTTCCAATCGAGGGTTTATTTCTACCGACTCGAGCTTTTCAATCGTGAACTCTTCACTCAACATAGCGGCAATTGAAATAATCTTCTAAATCCTTACGACAACTGCGCGTTATATAAAGAAATAGTTCTTCAGGGTGAACGGTGTAGGTGAGCTCAGCCTTGTACCGATCAATTGCTTTGTACCAAAGTTCATGGTATTTCAAAGAGTCTAAACTTTTTAAATAAACATCCAGCACTAGACCATTCTCACCAGCCCTACACTCGGTAAACCCATCGAGCAGAGCAGTGTATGCGTATTCAAGTACTGTATCAAAATAAAACATATCCGTAACACGCGCGTCTAATATAGGTTTCAGTTTACGGAATCCGACGATTTCAAACATTCTGTCGAGGATGAAACGGTTTCGCGTAGGAATAAGAGCGTTATTATCAGAAGCATTCTTCCACATCAGCCTTATATCAATGCACGGCCGATCGTTATTTATACACAACGTACATACAACGGCGTATGAGGGCGCGTCACTAATCTGCTCCTTCTTGTACCTACGTTAGCAGGTATTTTATAACGATCTTCACACCACTTCTCAACTATCACGAAGATTCTATTCATCTCCTCGATACTTAAATAAACCCGTTTGTTTGTCGGTCTACATTCCGTTTCCAGTACATAGCTAATGGTACCGGAATTACGCCTGAACACGCGCAACGATTTCGTCACGGACACATCGTACGAGGCGTTGAGAATGCTGCTCAAAGGAAGTTCCATCGTATTCGAGGAGCGCACGTCCACTCGGCTCAAGCTCTGAGATAACTATGAGCCGTGTGAGGCACAGGCAGGAATGGTTCGACGGGCGGCTGACTCGATGATACGTGAATGGGCATGTTCGTACGACTCGAATTGTTGCACATATTTGTTTTTCCGTTTCGTCACTACCAGCCTACGCACTTTGGATAAGAACTAGGCGCTAATCATCTCCACACTCCGGCGCACTATTTGAGAGGAACATATGCTCATATTTTCCTTTCTACCCATCAAACGATACTCGTCTCTAAAATCTGTTAAAAACTCACGCATGGCACTAGCCACAACCTCACTATGAACCTCATCATGATATACGTTAATATAGTGATAAAAACACCTAAAATTGTCCATGATCACGAGATTCACATTTTCAGACGTAGGGTATGAGTAATCGACATGGTGTAGCATGACGTAATACCGCTTGTCACACCACCCATCCACAAGGCTCATTATCCATACCTGCTGCTTCTCTTCTGCACGCGTTGTTTCTTTTACTTCACGGTGTATGTGAGACTTTATAAAGTTTAGCCCTGCAGCATACTTCAGCACATCGTCTGTGCAACGAAAGCCTTCAACAGTCTCACCAGAACATCCGTAGAGTATTTGTACATCTTGGAACTTCGCACAATCCAATGTGGCTTTAAAAGAGGCATAGGAGGGGGGAATAGGAAGTTTTTCGGTATCCACCACATCCTCACACTTTACTGAATACCATTTCATAAACGTTGTGCAAGCAATATTAAAGGTAGCCATTTCAATATACGTCTGATCTGAATACACGTCTGATCTCTCGGGCTTACTGCGGTCGACTGACCACGCAGGGACTCCCAGATAGTAGCATGACTCACGCAGTGGGCGGAGCTTAGAACTTTCACATACACACACACACACACACACACACACACACACACACACACACACACAAAGGAGAAAGTGAAACGCTATTTGATTTATTTAATAAACGAGATATTCAAGTTATATATATTTACAAATACGATTTAATAAACGAGATATTCGTTATATATATATATATATATATATATATATATATATATATATATATATATTTACAAATAGATACGATTATATACAAGACGTGTGAGTTAGAAGCATCATTGGTATCCAAAGGGTACGGTATCATAGGTGCCAGGTAACTGGTAACGTTTCCTATAGGTGTTACGGCACACCATCGTACCCCTAAGTTCCTTCACACCTCCCAGCTTCTGCGCCCGAAAATTGTGGGTGCCTACAATTAGTTGGTGAGGTTGCAAACATACTAGATCCTTCAACGACTCAAAGTTAACAACCTCCCGATTCGCATGGTTGAGCGTAATACCCTTTGCCTTCACGATATATTTCATTTCATCCCCTACCCTGACCCGTACCCCATAAGTCTTAGGTCCTGTTGAGATAAAAGAGTCGGCGTATGCGTCGTCCCCATACTCATCCTTGATCTCATCAGTGAGCTCGCCGAGGAACTCCCCAATAGCGGGCATGTAATCACCCTCCCTCTCTGTGAATATCACGCTATCTGTATCGGCATACAATACTCTCCGCCCAAGAGAATGCAATAGACCCCAAAGTTTTATACGGGCGTAGGCTGTTGTGAAGCTCGCCACAGGTATGTTTGTAACCCTTGAGGTATCTGTGGCAAATTCAGTGTTGTTGTACTTTATTACGTAAGTATTACCTACATTCACGATCTCCATGACCTCTTTATCGGGGGCATTGGCATAATCCAAGACATCGCTATAACTTTGTGCCAAATGAATGTTCCCTCTGCCGGTATTCTGCGCAAATTTTCCCCATAGACTGTTTAGACAACTTTGCACTAAAGCGCTTGCCAGGATTCTTTACAATTTGGACACGATCAAGTTGTATACCTTCGCGGTCGCGGTAACGTTGAATATAGGCAGACTTTTCATCTTCGGTATCAACTCGCGGATACCCTGATGCTTCAACCTTATCCTTCAAAAAGGCGTTTATATATGGTGTGAAAAGGTTGGGGAGCTTCTGAAACCTCCACACCTCGTGTATCTTCAGTATTCTATAATCATGGCGTACGGCTAGGGCCAGCTCAGGACTTGTATATACGCCTCTGATCTTACGCTGGTGGGGTATATGGTTACATTCGCCGTTATCCTCTTCCGCGCACTTCACGCACAGGGGAAACATGAGCTTGTCGTCGATAACGACAGGTAAGATCGGCATCCATAAATTGCGTGGGGGGAGTACGTCTACGAAAGAGAGCCCAAAGTAATGATCATTCAAATTTTTTGAAAATTCATTGATGGAGGGTATGCTAGGTCCCACCAGTTTCTCAGGAGCGCCCACGGGGTACGGATGGCTCTTCATCACGTATGGGTATAAAGAACAGAAATCGTAGTAATGGAGCTTCACGCCCACCGTAGGTGGAAAGTATAGTCTGAATGGATTTGTACGTCCTCCAAACAAGCTATCACCACATTTGAGAGGGTCCAGCACCATTGAACGCTTGATCGTTTTTATTTCCTCACGGTATACATCGTCTGTCTCCATCCGTGCATCATATTCATGCTCCCACAAGACTTTGTGAGTGAACTGTGATCCTATAAGTTGATCGCGGGTGCGGGTCCCTGCAAGACAGTCGGCAGGAGATCTACCGTGGATATCTCCGACGATACCGCACTCAGGGCGGGGGCATCCATGCCACCAGCATCCATTAAAGGAATACACAGTCTTCACACCAGTGACACGGTTTTCACTTAACCCATCAACCCAAAAAAACACGTCCATTAATCTTAATGGGTACTTCACCCGTGTTGCGGGCGTGCTTTATGTATACACCTGTTTGTTGCTGCAGGTGTATGAGCCAGTAAATAGCCTTGTGTCCGTAACTGCGGGGGTTGTTTCGGTGAATAATGGCTAAGGTGTCTTTAGGCATGAAGTTATTCTTGAACACCGTAAAACATAATGATGCGATGGTGGTTGCGACTTGCAGTGGATCGCATTTGAAACGGGCTATGTACATACTTCTAAAGGCCTGGAAACATACTCTAAGCACGCGCACATCATTCACGCAATAACGCTCACATTCATCAGCTATTATAAGGGTACTTTCATTAAAACTGTCGTAGTATCGATCAAAGTCTTCACGTTCATCCATGCAGTCAAAATAATGTTTGGGGGGGGGGGGCCTACGTAGTTTAAAGTCTCGCTGGTGAGGAAAGTGTATGGGAAGTATCTTTGGAAACTTCAGCTGCTACTCCCATCACCTTGGGTAGCTTTGCTAATTTACAAGGTGTGAAAATAAAGTATCTTTAAATTGTACATTGCCTCTTATCTGCATCTGTATTAATTTGTTGCCTCTTTTCAATGGATCACCTGTAAATATCTCAGAGGATTCGTGTTCAAGCAACTCCTTATAAAGGAACTGCGTGTCAAACTTTGCAGCGTTATGGGCGAGAATATACACAGTCATTTTTTTGAACTTGTCGGCTAACTTGACAATATAGGACACAAATAGTTTCACAGGACTATCGCTGACATTCGTTTTAAAAACGTTTGTCCGTTTACCGCATTTGGGGCACTCGTCACATTCGATACCCATACACTCATCACAGATGGTCTGGCTCACAAGTAAATGTGGAATTACCTCTTTGGTTTCAGCGTTCGTATATGTTTCTATATCGTAGTACACAGTTATACAAGGGTTATTTTTAGGCTTAGCATCTTTCATATAACACACATGCTTTACTCCATCCGCCTTATATTCCTCCTGGCATGTAGGACAGTGAATTACGTCGCACTTGTGCTTAAATTTTCCCCAATTATCCATTGTGTGAAACATACCACATTCACAGATTCTCATTTTCCTGCACGTACCAATTGATTTATGGAGATCAAAGCAGCTATTATTGAAAAATGTGCGTCTACACACATCACAGTCTCTCTTCTCAACTACACGGCCTTCACATTTGGTGCTTTTACACTGCTCACATACCATGTGACATTCTTTACAATGTCTCACTATATCATCCGCAAACTCGAGGCACCCCTTACACAAATCATGATGTCTCCCATATTTTCGACTTTTGTCATAACTCGCGTAAAGCCCCCTTATATTACGGATGGGGAGATACGTTGTCCCTGACAATCCTAAAATAAGTAGGGGCCTTGTACGATCTCTCACACAGCTTTTAAAAACATACACAGTCCGGCGGCGATCATCCAAACCAAATATAACTATGCGCACATTCATTTCCTGTTCTACCTTTCTCAGCTCTTCAGGACCCATATTACAGTCAAATTCAAGTTCACAGTCTACAGCTAGTTTACGGGCACGCTCAACGATCGTAGGCAGCCAAATTTTTTGAGTCCGTGTATTTTGTACAGTAAACATACGTGCTAAGAGTACTGCTATAAAGCCGCAACCACGATCGACGTTTATATGGCTTCGGTAAATAGTTGGAGAATTGAAGTTAAGAGTGTACGGTATGGCACTATGACCCGCAACACGGAATACACGGTCAATATTTACCGTGAAGTTGTCCATATTGAAGGCTATACTACTTTGGACGGCTTGCATTATACGCCCTAATATATATTCTACATCTTCAGCAACCAAACGTCTAAACGGTACTATCACCCAATAATCGTCTACATCACCGTCATCTGACCCGAATCCAAAGGACAGACTCGTCCTGACTTCACGCTCGTCGCGATTCTGAAGAGCAAACTCTATAATATGCTCTACAACCCTGCGTACCCCGCGCTCAATACCATTGCTATACATGACTCTAGGGTCGACCCTGACTCTATACCGATTTCTAGTCAAGGCGGGGGTGGGGGCTGCGGATCGCACCAATTCCAGCGTTATACCATCCTCAACAGAACGGGGGGCGGAATTAGTGGATATATTAGGTGCTGCTGATGGGGGCCCTGTTGCGTAGGAGGGTTGGGGCTCTATTATTGTAGACTTAACAGAACGGGGGGCGGAATAAGGGGGTATATTAGGTGCTGCTGGGGAGGTTGTTGCGTAAGAGGTTGAGGGTTGGGGGTCTGCTGCAACAGACGCGTATTTCGGTCGCTTTATACCTGATGTGGGGTTCTCATACCTCCGCTTTGGACGTGTTACCGGTATCGCTGGTGAGGGTTCAGGGGAGGAGATCACATCTACACTGTCGTCGAGGTCATCCGTAATGATAGGGTGCTCTACCTCATCGTCGGTTCTGTGGGAGAAGAAATATAAGGATCAGCACTCAAAATTTGTAATATTTTGTAAATGACCCACTTAGGAGTGTGACGTGTTAGAAATGGACTCTGTAGAAAAATTCAGATTCACGAGCCCATCCACATGTATTATATCTGGACCTACAGGATGTGGTAAAACTGTGTTTATGCTTAAAATCATTAAAGAAAAGGGCGAGATGTTATCGAAATTTGTGCATAAAGTTATATGGTGCTATTCGACGTATCAATCAGTGTTCAACGAGTACCAAGATGATATTTTGTTCCACAAAGGTGTATATGACGTTAATTCGCTAAAGGGAACTGAACATACAATCATTGTAATTGACGATCTCATGTTGGAGATGGATAAAACGTTTGCCGAGACATTTACAGTATACTCCCACCATCTTAACATAAGCGTGTTCTTCATCAATCAGAATCTATTTTTCAAAAATAGATACATGCGCGATGTGTCGTTAAATACGCAATATCTAGTCTTATTCGCGCAACGTAGAGATGTATCACAAATTGGGGTATTAGCCAATCAAATGTTCCCGAATCAGCGTAAGGAGTTTTTGGAAGTTTATAAAGAAGCTACAAGCATGCGTTACGGATATTTGCTTTGCGACCTTCATCCGCGAAACACGTTTAGAGTGCTTCTGCGAACGAATATATTTCCAAACGAGCCTGAAACGGTGTATATTCCAGAATGACAAAGAGACTAAAGAAATACCATGAATTAATAAAAATCTATCATCGACTGCCCCGGGCAATGCAGCAGATGTTTATTAAAAATATCGACGCCGACTTTTTAAAATGCATCTGTGAAATCTGTCTTAACGTTATAAATTGCAATGTATCAATGAAAACCCATCAGAAGGCTCGCCTACGCCGCTACAAGAACATAATACGTACACTCGCTTGTAAAAGTCAAACTGTAGCGAAGAAAAAACGAGTTATTGTGCAAACAGGAGTGTCATTTCTCCCCATCTTATTTTCAGTTTTGGGCCCTTTACTGACTAGATTAATATAATGAAGAAAGTGGTAGTGATTCCCCACGAGGTGTACGCTTCACTGCAAAGAGACACGGATCTAGATCCCCGTAAAAGCAGACTTAAAAGAATGGAAAGCGAATTGTTAGCCCTATTAAACAGTGAAAAAACACCTGATGAGAAAAGAATCTTATACCAAGAAGCTCTGCAGAAATTTCTTCACGAGTACGAAAATTATAAGAGCCCTACGGAGATTCCTGTGGTTATTAGGCACAGCACGGGGGACGATGGCGACATAGGATCTGTGTCCGACGATACAGCTGATCAACCAAAAAGATTAGCCACACAACATATCGAACATGTATTAAAAAGTACCCTCCCACATACATTGAGGAGTAAAGGCTTAGGTCTTTATAATCTATTGAATGAGGATCCAGCCATACAATGGACCGATACAGGCGAGATCATTGTGGAAGGATCAAAGGTACAGGGATCGAATATCGTAGACACTGTCCATGATCTGGTGAGAAAGTGGGATAGGCCACCACCATCAGGATGGAAGCATATTAAAGCAAGACTACAACAAATAAATGTCCCTAAAACGTTGATAGGAAATCTGAACAGGTTAAAAGACTTGGAACACGCAACGTCTGTGGCACAATTGAAGACGCCGTCACCCCTGCGGTAACACCTTTCAAGAGGAGAAAGAAGAGGTTAAACCAACCCTACCCACTGCCTCTAAAATACGCAAATGGCTAACGTATTAACTAAACGTTATTATGACATTTCTACCCCATCCTCTTACGGCGGCGTAGATAGACTGTACAGAAGTGTTTACGGAGTAGGAAAAAAAGATGTTGAAAGATTTTTGAGGGAGCAGGACGCTTATACGCTTCATAAGCCTGTGAGAAAAAGGTTTAAAACAGCCAAGACAACGGCTTCCTCGATTGATTCTATTTGGCAAGCAGATTTAACAGACATGCAAAGATATTCTGTGTATAACGATGGTTACCGCTACATTCTATTCATAATAGACGTATTCTCTAGATATCTGTGGCTAGTTCCTCTGAAAAATAAATCACTGAAACAGTTGCTAAAGCCACCAAAACGCTAATGTTAAAAGAAAACAGGGTTCCTGGCTATTTTTGTACGGATATGGGGAAGGAGTTTATAGGCCGTGCTTTTCAGAATATGTTGACAGAGTTTAATATCAGCTATTACACAACCAATTCTATACATAAGGCTTCTTTAGCTGAAAGAGTTCAGCGCACCATAAAGGAACGCATGCACCGTTATTTTACACATAAAAACACACAGATTTCTAGACATTCTGAATCATTGGCATCATCCTACAACCGCTCACACCATCGCACGATTAGGGCAACACCTAACGAAGTTTTAGAAAGAGGTACGCTCCCGAGAAGAGATGGACCACCACCACCACCACCACCACACTCTGTGCGCTTCAAAATCAATGATTATGTAAGGCTGTCGCGTTCGGGGAATAAATTCGCAAAGGGTTTTGAGCAAGGATGGACACGCGAGATTTTTAAAGTTAGGGCTGTGAGACCTAAAGGTGTGATAATGATGTATTACATTGAAGATTTGAATGGGGAAGAAATCTCAGGAGGCTTTTACCGCGAGGAATTGCAGAAAGTTGCTTTTAATTTAGAAAAAAATGTGTTTAAAATTGAGAAAATTTTAGGAAGCAAAGGTTCAGGAAGGAAAAAAATGTACCTGGTGAAATGGCTAGGGTACCCAGAAAGCTTCAACACCTATATAAAAGCTGATGCAATAATGAAGCTTAAATAGTATGCAACATG
This sequence comes from Bathynomus jamesi, assembly GCA_023014485.1. NCBI lineage: Eukaryota > Metazoa > Arthropoda > Malacostraca > Isopoda > Cirolanidae > Bathynomus > Bathynomus jamesi. Next base: position 124,850 of record JAJOZX010009229.1, read on the forward strand.
GCTCCTAACCATTTCTACGTCACACTCCCGTCCTCCTCGTCCCTGTCTGTACACCCTAACAACACGCTAGCCAACTTTGTAACAGAACTCCATGGGCACATTGAATTGGGTCGTGATTCGTATGAGGTGGGGATATGCGAAATTCAGCTGGACACCGTCTTTTTAAATATTGAACATAAAGAAACCGTTTTTACGATTCTTAGAGACATTGACGAGTGTGAAAAAGCTGGGGTAGCTATGGATGAAACTATGCGCATCGCTTGGACTAAGATTGCACGGTATTACAGTACAGAAGTAAGACTAGGGCCGGGTCAATATGGTTCGGCCGAGGATGTTGTGAGAGGCTTAAACGTAAGTTTAAGAAACTCAAACCTTACGAATGATTTAGTATATGAAATCGTAAACAACCCTGCACATACACTAATCCTAAAATCAAAGACTAACAGATGTCTTAAAGAACATAGAAAGTTCAAAATTCTAACCAACGGCCGATATAGCGCAGCCTTCCAAAGAGACACATTTCACGACACAGTATAACTTGTCCAGATTAATGTATCAATTGAAGATGGAGAAATTGGCTGAAAGGTCCCCAGACATGTGCTATATTTACAGTAATATAGTGGAGCACCAGTTTGTTGGGGATACCCAGGCACGCCTGCTGCGCATTGCTCACATCCCCAACCATAGAGGAAGGAGTTTGAGTATTACATATGACAGACCCCATTATGTGAATGTCGCAACTAATTTAATAACCAATATCACAATATATAAGAACGATTGAGGGCGAAAACTTCCCATTCGGTAACGGGAGCTTAACAGTGAAGCTACACTTTCGACGCACTGAGTTATAATGGATAGAAAACCTTTCACCGTCTATCGAGGGACGCGATACCAGCGCGGTAGTGGACTTGGATCCATTTTTTCATCCATACTACGTACGGCTGTTCCTTTGCTGAAGAGGGGTGCCAGATACCTTGGAAGGAAAGCGCTACAATCAGGCCTTAACACTGCAGAAGACATATTGGCCGGGGCTAAACCTAAAGAAGCTCTAAAAAAACATTTAAAGCGTACACGGAACGAAATCATCAAAGATGCAAAGAGAAAAATGCGTGGTGGCGGGAAGAAGAAGAGGGCTCCCCGGAAGAAGAAGAAGGGGTCACGTGGTATTAAACGTAAAAGGCTATCAAAAAGAAATGCTGTAAGCGAATGAAACCTATGGTTGACCACTTTTTTGACTGATATAAGCTAAGGATATTGATCTCATGAATCATAGTTTGTTTACCACTTGTCGAGAGAGGAGTCACTATTTCGCCATGGCACGCTTCATCCACCCATGTAGTTCACAATGCTGTAAATCGGAGCTGTCCTTTTTTGAGCTCCCGCCAACCCAAGTTTCTATTGAGCACAGTGATTTTATTACAATTAACCCTTTAAACACAATTAGTTCCCGAGTGCACCTATAGAATTCGTGATACCCAGCGCAGGTCCTACTTTTTTGATCCAAGCTGTGTGCACATGTACGCTAAGCTACGTATAGCCCATTCTGATGGAACGGCCTGCGATGACAAATATGCTGTATACCCTGAAACAAACTTTCTGCACGCCATATTCAACCAGTGTGACGTATATTTAAATCAGACCAACATATCGGCAGGCACGGGGTACTATCATCTACGAGCCTATTTGGAAAATGTCCTCAACTTTTCCAAAGAAGCGAAGGCTACCTTTTTAAGTGCGGAGGGATATTATCAAACTAAAGATGAAAATAGTATAAAGGACAAATTTAAAAATTCTAAAAAGAAAATATACGAGTGTTTTGGACGGTTGCACACAGATTTCACTTTCCAGGAGAAGTTGCTTGTGAACGGGGTGGATATGAAAATAAAGCTCACCCGCACGAGTCCTGAGATCTGCTTAAATCTGGATGCGAATCAAGAAGAGGGTGCAAAGTCCGTTGTGGTTCACATTATGGACACATACCTCCGCGTACGGCGAGTGAAATTAAGTTCACCAAAACAACTAGAAATTGAGAAAAATTTACTAAACGCTACAGTGAAATATCCTATTAACAGAGTGCAGATCAAACTATATACGGTTCCTGCAGGGTTGGCATCGAAGCAGATAGAAAACATTGCCCTGGGAAATCTTCCTAAAAGGATATTAATCGGCATGCAGGACCACGCTTCGGTGAATGGAAAATATAAAAGAGTGCCTTTAAATTCGAGAATTTCGGACTTAAAAATATAACTCTATACGTTAATGGCACTGCTTTGGGTGGAACAATGGGTACGGACTATTCATCAGACGCTGTGTTACCTCTTTGTGCCAGAGCCTATAGTAATCTGACCCATATTGCAGGTGATTGTGATGAGCTTGGTAATGGGGTAACGCAGGAAGAATTCATTGATCAATTTAACCTTTATCCGTTTGACATTACACCTGACTTATCTGCTAGCGTAAATACCCATTTAACACCACAGCAGAGCGGTAACATCTCAGTGCGGCTGGAATTCGCCAAGCCTATAGACGCTCCTATTAGTGTACTAGTATATCTCGAATCGCAAGCCCTAATAGAAGTAGATAGATTTAGAAGCGTTATCACTGACTTTTAAAATGGATGCTAATACACTTCAGAAAGTAATGGAGCGAGTCACACGTTCCAAATTTATCGGCGTGTTTGCGAAGAATGAAACATTGAGTTTGCCAAGTACGCGAGAATGCGGTAGTCTTATTGTGAACACAGACATCATCGGTAATGAAGGGATTCACTGGATCGCTGTCTATTTTAAAAATAGACAGCGCCTGTACTATTTTGATTCACTCGGTACTCAACCCTGGAGTGACCCTATTATTGTAAAATTTCTCGCTCAGTTACATATTCCCGAAGTTGTATGGAACCCATTTCGTATGCAGGGATATTTTACTAATGTTTGCGGAATGTACTGTGTCTCATTTCTCATGCATATGTCAAATGATAAAGAATTTATAAATTTTTTAAATTTATTTGACCCGTGTCACACTCACCGAAACGATGAAATGGTATGCAGACAGATAAAAAACCGTTTTCCAATTGTACGTACTCGTTGTATATTATAATGTTTTTGTTCGTATATTTGTATATTCGTTTATTGTACTGATTTCTTTCATTTAATAAATTTATGAAAATATATTGTCTTCTTATCCCAAAAAGATCGAAAAACACTTACATTATTTGACATTGTTGACTGATTAGTATACCCTCCGTATTCCCTTCAAAAGATTGTATAACTCGTGTCAAATCCTCATCGGACCTTAAAGGAATAATGAAAACATATACAGAGTATACAGACAGACAGATCCCCATTATGTGAAGATATCTTTGGTTCGAGGAGTGAACGCCATAAAAATTTCGATTTTAGCATAATGGGGAAATAACACTGATTGACATTTTTGACTAGTATCTATTTGACGAAATACTACAACTCTCCATATATATAAAATTATAATTATGGACACTTACATTTCTATGGTAGTCCCTTGCGTCGGTTGTAAGGAGCGTCACTGCAAATATCTTCTACGGTTTGCGTCGAAAATAGTTCGCCACAATCAGCCGCATTGAAAAGACTAATTGTGGTTAATGCTGCAGTATCACGTTCTTCATACAAGTCTGGGGAGACGTACAGGTCCATGGTGGAGGATGTGTGACACTGCTGACTGATCAGTATATCATCCATATTCCCTTCAAAAGATTGTATAACTCGTGTCAAATCCTCATCGGACCTTAAAGGAATAATGAAAACATATACAGAGTATACAGACAGACAGATCCCATTATGTGAAGATATCTTTGGTTCGATTACCAATTTCGATTTTAGCATGATGGGGAAATAACATTGATTGACATTTTTGACTAGTATCTATTTGACGAAATACTACAACTCTCCGTATATATATAAAATCGAATTATGGACACTTACATTTCTATGGTAGTCCCTTGCGTCGGATTGTAAGGAGCGTCACTGCAAATATCTTCTACGGTTTGCGTCGAAAATAGTTCGCCACAATCAGTCGCATTGAAAAGACTAATTGTGGTTAATGCTGCAGTATCACGTTCTTCATACAAGTCTGGGGAGACGTACAGGTCCATGGTTGAGGAATGATTATTCACTGATGCGAAAATAGCTACTGTTACTCCCAACTGAAAATATCCCCTTTTATATGCACATTCGCCAAGCTCCGCCCAAAAGACCAGATGTCCGTCGTGATTGGCTGCCGATGTAGCTGGGTGGAGCTATGACGTGTACCATTCCGCTATAACGGGTACGGACGAGTAATTGCATCTTTATATTTTCACTAATAGAATTAATGCTCTTATTCTCCTTTGAAAATTATTTGGTGATTCGTATAGAACTTTTGATATTGATTCCAAATATGGTTTCAGAAGTTTTCTATCACCATAGTTTTCGAGAAAATAATATTTCCATTTACTCAATTTCACGCATCATTAGTCACTAATGTAATCGAGAGGGTATAAAGAAATATATCATAATTATATTTTAAAAATAACATTCGGTTTCAACGTTAAACTGTAGGTCTAAGGTGGTCATTACACATAATAAAATAAAGTGGTTGGCAGATAAATGGGCACCCTACGTGTCCTAGTGGTTAAGACGCGGGGCTGTTGATGGTTCCACGTTAAACTGTAGGTCTAAGGTGGTCATTACACAATAAAATAAAGTGGTTGGCAGATAAATGGGTGCCCTACGTGTCCTAGTGGTTAAGACGCGGGACTGTTGATGGTTCCACGTTAAACTGTAGGTCTAAGGTGGAGTAGAAAGCTTGACCTTCGTCAGAATGAACAATTCGGGCGGAAGCTAACCAAAGGTTATCCAAAGGGTATATATATATATATATATGGGATGAAATTCACAATAAAACGTGAAATGAATGAATGCTGAAACAAGGAGTGAGGCGAGGTTTTGCTTGATTTGACTCGTAGAAAGGTAAAATAAGGCCGACCGAGTTGGGCAGATTCTCGGAAATCCTTTCCTCTATCGGATTATGTTTTGGATATTTCCAACTTTCATCGTTTCTTTAAATTTCGTTTTTCAATTTTCTTCGCAGGGAATTGAAAAACGAAATTTAAAGAAACGAAGAAAGTTGGAAATATTTTAGAGATCTGGCTTTAAAGCTTTTGTTAATGAAGAATATTAAATATACTCGTATTTATAGTAAATATTGATGTAGTCTTATGATAATACAATAACTAAAATTTTAGTTATCTCATTCACATGAATTGGAACTCTTTATTCACGTTTGCTATTATTTATTGATTGGTGCATAATTAGTTGGGTATCCCTTATAAAAATCATTTCTGTCTAACGATTTATTTATTGGGTAACTTTACTAATTCTATTAACGCGTAAATCTTTCTGAAACATAAAATCATTGTTCAAAGGCTTTATTTGCTGGATCTATTTAAACTCCTTCGCGTGCAGTTTAGGTAATTACATTTATTCAAGTAGAGTTTGCAACCTCTCCTTTCTTCAAGCGAGTACTGCAACGTTATACACTATCGGATTATGTTTTGGGTAACTTTTGGACAGAAATAAGATGTTTAAAAGAACAGATATTCTCCGTCCGACCCCGCTATAGTGGCTTGGGCAATTCCAAATGAATAATTTCTTTTTTTTCGTCATTTTTTCATTTTTTCGTCGCAGGAATGAGGCTATATGTTTCATAAGTTTTCATCTCGTTTGGTGGAATTGTATCGTAAATTATTTAAATGAAGTTTCATAATTAAATTAATTGGTTTTACTGTTATTTAGGAAAATTTATATTGGGAGCAAACGTTACAATAATAAGCTTATGTCGATATAGTTACCCATTGAATTGGAACTCTTTATTCACGTTTGCTATTATTTATTGATTGGTGGATAATTAGTTGGGTATCCCTTATAAAAATTCGTTTTCTGTCTAACGAAATAGGGTAACTTTGTTAATTCTATTAAAGCGTAATGAAAGAGGCGCTTGTGTTATTTTATACGGTTGAATCTTGAATAACCATATAAATATATATTGTGGTATTTTATATGGTTCATTAGTTTATTATATATACAAGTACATTTGGAATAACAGCCGTCATATATGTGTTACACGATTAATGGGACACATGGCGCTATCTGGAATACCTAGCGCTATCTGGCAACTCAGCCAGAATAGAGGATTATAAAAGATCGCGAAGCTGGTGAAGAACCATTCCCCCCTCGGCTCCGGCCGAGTAAGGAGCTCTGCTCCTTCTATTTCTGGCCCTTTGGTAAACCCCTTAGTGGCCTCTTAGGTTAGGGAAACGAAAATAAATTGGGGGAGAACTCCACTCTGTCCTTCAGGTGTCTCTCTCCCTCCTTCAGGTGTCTCTCTCTCTCTCCTGCATGTATCTTCCTCCTTCAGGTGTCTCTCTCTCTCTCTCTCTCCTGCATGTTTGCCTCCAGCATGTGTACTGCATGTGTACATCCAGCATGTGTACTCCTGTATGTGTGTACCTCCAGCATGTGTACCTACTGCATGTGTACTCCTGCATGTGTGCGTATGTGTGTGTGTACCTCCAGCATGAGTACTCCTGCATGTGTACCTATCCTCTCTCCTTCAGGCGTCTCTCCCTCCTACAGGCATCTCTCTTCTTCAGCTCTCTCTCCTTCAGCTGTCTCTCTCTCTCTCCTTCAGGCGTCTCTCTCACCTTGGCTCAGCAAACTGGCTGATTCTGGCTGATTAGGAGCCTATAAAACAACGCCAGCCGGCTGGAAGTCTTAATGTGCACTTGGCTCCTGCCAGGTGAACACCTCTCCTCCTTTCTCTCCTCCTCCTTTCTCTTGGGGATAACGCCGCCTCCAAGTTTCCCCCCACCCCCCTTTGCAACAACCCCATTCCCCCCTTTGCAACAACCCCCCTTCCCCCCTTTGCAACAACCCCCACCCCCTTTGCAACATTACATAATAACCTGCAACATTCCTGCACTCTCCCCTTTTTCGGCTATACTACTTGTCACAACGAAGCAATTTTCCTTCAGGGATGAGGATGTTCCTTGTCCATCCTTTAGTTTGGGAACACGACATACTCTACCTTTCCTACTTTCCACTGATTTGAGTAGTCATAAGGTTCAAAGTGAGATTAGGGACGAGTCCCTCCCTTACTAAATTCATTATAAGTACATCAAAATACATCAATGATGTCAATAGATAATTTCTGTTAATACTTCTCTCATTCCAAACATTTTCAAGGTGTTTTGAGTCTTTTGGTCATATACATATAATTGTGCAATCACCGTACTATATAAATAATATTAAAATACCCAAAATAAAAGAAATAAAAGTTAAAATGACGAAAACCTTTCAAAGGAGAACCTCCTCCATCTTCTGGATCAAAATTTTAACTAATTAGTTTAAAATTTGTTCCAGAATATAAAGGCTTTGGTTATTTTAAACTTTTATTTCTTTTATCTTTGGGATTTTAATATATATATATATATATATATATATATTATATATAATATATATATATATATATATATATATATATATATGTGTGTGTGTGTGTGTGTGTGGTCTTCAAAGTGCCTGACGAGAAAGTGATTTGCCTATTCATCTTAGACACTGTTAAAACCCTTTGCAATTGAATACAGGCCTTCTCCACCACATTTGGAGCTATACATTTCAGGTTATACATTCCAAACAAAAGACCCTATATAGAGTGACGAATAACAGCATCTCTCTCTCTCTCTCTCTCTCTCTCTCTCTCTCTCTCTCATTTAGGTAAAATATTCGCGTGAACTTCCTCTCTCTCGTTTTTCCAGTTTAATAACAGAAATATAAATATACCATAAATATAAATGTAAATATCGTATCATGTAAATTGAATTAGAACTATTTTGAAGCGCTGCGTTGAAATAATTAAATAATTTCACTTTTATCGCTTTTTAATTATAAATAACTGAGCTATATTGTCGCCATGACGCAACATCGGGGAAGGTGAGTCATTTTGGTTGTGAATATGGTAGTATAGTAAGATAGGTAATTGTCCTTTCTTTTAGATAATGTAGCGAGCCGTGGTTTGGATTCCACGTTAAGCTCTGGGTCCCTTCCGTTATATGAACCTGGCTGTTAGTTAAATGTTAAATTATTTAATTAATAAAAATTATTAACATGTCATTTCGTCATCGTTTGGTCATCGTTCTGTTCATGCGTGAATATAACTTCTTTTACTGCGCACTGGTGTGAACTCTCGTTCGTTCATTGTTTTGACATAGGTACTAAATACCCAACCCAGGGGTCAATTAGGGGTTCAAGCATAGGCGGATCCAGAGGGGGGTCCATGGGGGCTTAATTTGGAGGCCCCATACATCCTGGTTAAACGAAATTAGGTAAAACGTTTGAATACTTAAATGTCCACGCTGCTTCAGTTAAGTCCCCCTCCCTTTCCCCTCTGGATCCGCCTATGGGTTCAAGAGTTCATAGTTTACAACTATAAAGTAATTTTAGAAGTTAAAAGCAGTTTCAGTATTTTTTATAACTACACAGTTGCTCAAAGAAATTGTTAATAAGTAAAAGCCTAAATAAAGAGATATACGAACAAATACAGAGAGTTGACAAAAGTAAATAGACACTGTGATGTTTGTCCTTAAACTTGTTAAAAAAAGTATATAATCTGCTGAATCCAAGCTGTCATGGTAAGGTAACTATCAAAGATACTTTATGTATTTCACGAGGCAGCGGTTCCTCGGAATTAGCAGATTTCACAAGAGGTCGAATTACTGGATTTTGGGAAGCAGAGCAAAGTTGAAGGGGGATTTCACGAGGGCTTTGCTTTCTATTATTAACAATTAACTGTCACTGTACGATTCAAGAATACCCAGAAAACAACAGTTGCTGATCGTCCTGGGTGTCCAGGTCCAACTGAAAGAATGTTTTGTGTCGTCAGAAGAAGTGCAGAAACGAATCCTCACCAAACTGCTGCTGAATTGACTCTTCAAGTTAAGAGTATCTCTTGGACCATTAGACGATATCTTCACGAGATGGGAAATTATTACAGAACATCTAGAAGGAAGATCATGTTCACCCCTCGAAACATGGCCCGTCAGGAGAAGTGGGGAGTGTCGATGGTCAAACATGATTCTGCCTTTTGGAACACTGTAATCTTCTCGGATTAGTCTCTATTTGCTTCATTTGGAGACAGTGGGTGTATGTGGGTATGGAAACGTCCATTCCAAGCATTTTCTCTGAGGCATCTGCAAGCCACAGTAAAACATGGAAGATTTCCTGCAATGGTATTGGGTGCAATTTGGACCAATTGACGAACAGAGCTGGTGGTCTGCACATGAACTATTAATTCAACCAAATATGCAAAGATCCTGAAAGAGGGGCTGCTACCCATTATTCCAATGAAAATGCATCACCACGTCAAAGTGCATTCATGGAAGATGGTACCCCCACCTCATATCGCTCGTGCTTCGCACGAGTGGCATATGACAGCCATGTAATTGAATGTCTTTCATGGCCAGGTCAATCCCCGGATGTGAATCCAATAAAACGTGCGTGGTACATGCTAAATACTGTAAGCCATTAAGGAAGCGTCAACCCAAGCCAACATCCATGGGGCCTCGTCAAAGCCATAAAAAAGAATGGGTTGCAATACCTCAAAAACAAATAGCAAAACTCATCATTATAATGTCAGAACGTGTCAGCTTTACATAATGTAAAGGGTAAAACAACACTATTTTAAATATATTGATTCAATAAGTTGTTTATGAACTATTATTATCAAATCAAAAAACTTTAGAAGACAGAATTAACTAAAAGCATCTAAACGATGTACTTTATTAATTTATAAAAGTAATACACATACAACATGAAATGGGTATGTATATAATATATATATATATATATATATATATATATATATATATATATATATATATATATATATATATATGCACTAGAATCACAAAATAACACGTGACCTTATTAATAAGCAAACAACCACAAGGAAAAGGAAACACAAAGTCCGAGCGCTTTCGTGATATATTCACATTATCAAGGAAGAACAGAAAATAGACGGAGATTACAAAGTATTTGAGTTAAATAGACAAGCAAAAAATTCACAATTGGCACCTCAAATTAAAGGCCTTAAAGCCCTCTAAAGATTTTTTTTCCCCAAATTGATAACATAATCTGTAGGCAGCTAAATAACTGAATAAAAATATATACTGTATAGATGAAATTAGACAAAAAGAAAACCAATACAGAGAACAAAAATTATTATAATGGTTATTAACATTTAATTAAAACAGGCAATTAATAGGCAAGAATTTAATGAAAAACAAATAGATGACGTAGATAACAAATAGAAAACATAATCTGTAGGCTGATTAATTACTATACAGATGAAATTAGACAAAACACCAGTACAGAAAACCTAAAAAAAAAAAAAAAAAAAAATTATTATTATAATGGTTATTAACACTAATATTTAATTGAAATAGGAAAAATTACAAGGCCCGAAATTAATGAAAACAAAGGGAAAGTTGCCATCGTCTTACAGAATTATTACAAAATTTCAACAAACAATCTGGAAAAAATAGTTATCCCAACAGCAACCCACTTCAAATATCCAATAAACCACCCAGCAACCAAAGATTATACACGAAAGAAATATTACAATTAAACTAGACACATAAGAATGTTAACAGTTCTTACAATAATATTTATTTATTTAACCAGGGCAAACCATTAAGAGGCAAAAAATGCAATTAAGAAAACAGTAGGCCCATCGCCAACTTACTGACAATATACGAATCTAATTTGTACAACCCAGGGCTAATATTAAAGACCAAATCCGCATTATTCTTGATCACACTTGATTCCAATATATTTCTGCTAACAATAGATTTACTAAACCTTAATTTAGAAGCATTTTTCCAATCAATGGGATGATTAGAATCTCTTACGTGAATGAAAATGGCGTTAGATTCCTGACCACTTCTTATACTGTATTGATGCTGTTTAATACGTAACTCAAGAGTCTTACCAGTTTGGCCAATGTAAAATTTATTACATATTGTGCAAGGGATTTTATATACACACCCATGTTCACTTAAAGGGGAGTTCTTAATCAATGAATTCTTAATGACATCCAAATTTTTGAACGCAATATTTACGTTAAAAGTCCTCAGCAGGTTCGGAAGCTCGAGGAAATTTTCTCTGAATGGTAACACTAAAACATTTTTTGTGTTATAAGGAATCTTATCCTTTACTTCGTAGAAGGTTTTCTTTGCCATTTTTAAGGACTTATCTATGCAGTTCTTTGGGTATTTTAAATCAAAAGCAATTTTGTATATTATACTAATTTCATCGTCAATAAACTCTATTTTCTGTTCTTCCTTGATAATGTGAATATATCACGAAAGCGCTCGGACTTTGTGTTTCCTTTTCCTTGTGGTTGTTTGCTTATATATATATATATATATATATATATATATATATATATATATATATTATATATATATATACGAGTAGCATAGTTACTGAAACAAACTCGAAAAATTCTGTATAAATGTTTTTCCTTTATTGCCACATTTCAATAAACTTCAAGCTCAAATTTCAAATGTGCGTTTACTGAACTATTTACAACATCTCTAAAACGTAACAAAGGAAACGTTACATAAAGAAATTACATGAATCACAGTGAATGCATTGAACTATATACGTTAAATTAATACATTTTCACTCGGCAACAATAAATTTCTTAAATGAACTAAAAGCTTTGTTTTTGCCATTTGAAACGTACACCACGGACTTGAAATAATCTTTTATACCTTTAATTGCGGTTTTCGGTTCACCTTCGTGCTTAGAAAAAGGTCCGTAAATTCACACACGGTCTAAATTGTTTTCGCAGGAATCAAGTTAGATCTTTTAAACAAACAAACTAGAGATAATGGTCCTAGATGCGCAATTCTCATTTAACTAATTACCTTTTTTAAAAATATGGTTATTTACGAGTATATAAGATAGAAGCGGTTAGATATGTTCTTTCTTTTGTAAGTAAGGTTGAAGGAAAAATAGTATTTTGAATGGTGGAAGAGAAATTTATTGGTTTTCCTCTACATCAGAAATATTTATTTGGGAAACCATGGGCGTTATCTAACACTATCATTAACTAAGATACTAAGATACTTCTCTATTATTGGTTAGGTTAAAGAACATCATTAATTAAAACTAGAATAGTTAAACCAAGTTAACTTAGTGCGGGTTAGCTTTGGTTACCTTGGGTTAAGTTCCCTGTAATGCAGGGTGGATAACGACCTTGAAAACCTTGATTTTGACTTGTATTTCATTTTACCTTCGAAAAAACTTTTAATTTGCCTTGAATTTGATGAATATTTGATGAAGAGTCTTGAATTTGGATGTCCTCAATACTGAGAAAATTTTACAATTTTTATTTGCCTCCAGATTGTGTTCCAGAAATACACTTTGATGTAATTCTAATCTTATCCTGAAGTTAGAGAATAAAAAGAATGTTTTTTCTAGCCCCTTTACCCTCAACTCAAAAGTTTATCAACACACTCAGCAACTTAAGTTTGCAAAAGTAAACATCTACCTTCCCCCTAGTAAGAGTGAAGCTGCTACACCCTGTGGGGCTATTCTTTCTCTTCTTGTTGAAAAAAAGAACATTTATGCCTCGGTGGTGTAGTGGTTAGCGTCGCTGACTACGAATCCATCGGCCTCGGATCGAGACCCCGGTTACGGCAGGCGGCGTGCAGCAAAACCCAGCTGTTCATCCTTCCACACAATAAAAAAAATAGGTTGGTAGATAAATGGTACCCTGGGTAGCCTAGTGGTTTAAATGCTGGCTGCTGGTGGGGCGTGATTCGGATTCCACCTTAAGTCGATGTCTAAGGTGGAGTGACAAGCTTGACCTTCGTTAGCATGAACAATTCGGGCGGAGCTAAACCAAGTAAACCAAGGTATGGGACATTTGCGTCATATGAGTCGTAAAGCGAAATTTTTTATTGATTGAAACCTTGAACTTCATTGAAAATTGTCTTTGAAAACCTTGATTAGCCCTGAATTGACTTCTGCTAATCTGTTTTTCACCCTGAAATGATTGATTAACTGACTGATTTTCCCATTCATATATTTCAACGAATAGTTACGGTTACCATTCTTAGACACACTCACAAATGATTTGTATAGAGTCTGTAGTCACTATAGACGAAGGAAATGAAAGCATGCCATAACCCAAGTGATAATGTAAACACCGCAAAAACTGAACTTTTAGTTTGTCTCATGCAGCAACACAAATCAAAAGTTGAGGTCTGACGACAGAATGATGTTACATTTGTTGTCGACGTTTATACTGACTATTCTGCCAACAGCACAGTAATAGACATTTATATTTAATTAATAATATGATCGTTATATTCATGACGAATACAAACTATTCTAAAAGTAAGTTAATTCTTAGTTTTTTGTGAGTAATTTATGATCACATAATAAGCCACACTATTATGTAGCTTTTACGGGAAAATAGTACACAACACACACACACACACACACACACACACACCCACACACACACCTTAAAAAACGGAAATAGCCATGTTAGCAAAATATTCTATTTTAACCGAACACACTATATATATATATATATATATAGATATATATATATATTATAATGAATTTATTATGATAGTTTTTAAATTATTTATTATAACAAATGACGAATAATTTAATTATTTTCTTTAATAATGGTTCCTTATTATGACTCTAATTATCCTCTTTTCATCTTTGGAAAATAATGACTTATTCATTATAATCCTAATAATTACTTTGATGAAGATTTTCGAATAATATGACGATAATCATATGCAAATTTCCGAAGCATATATATTATATATGGGATGAATTTCACACTTAAATACGTGAAATGAATGAATGATGCAAACCCAGAAGGAAAAAGAAAAATTATTCCAAGTCCTTTCGTGTATCCAGCACTACACCTCGTCAGTGTATATCTATATATATATATATATATATATATATATATATATATATATATATATATATATATATATATAATAATAATAACTGGTAAGCATTTAGTGATATGTGATATATACAAAATACAGGGTGATGGAGAAGCTATTGCACACCACGACCATACACATATATGTGGTTGGTTAGTGAATTATGGGTTGGTTGGGTACTATAAAAATAATTAATTTCAATAAGTAGAGAAATAAAAGTACAGAAATATTTGGAATTGAGACAAACATACGAAGGTAAAATTCGGAAGCGTATTTCCCCACACGGAGGGAGCTGGGCGTAAAGTCCAAGAGTCACTCAAGCCTGAGATATCACAAAGTAGGTGGCCGGCCCAATCCCCACTGTGGCGGTGGTGGGAGTCGAACCTTGGCCATCGCAGCCTGAGTCCAATCTGTAAACAGTCGGGTCACGGAAGTTCTGACAAGCATATATAACTTGCATAATAAAACACTAGAATGATTAGGTAACAAGGAGGGTCAAGGCAGTGAAAAAGATCGTAACTTTTTACTGCAGTATATAAATCAGTGGTTCTTAATCCCTGGGTCTTGACCCAAAATTGGGTCGCCAAGCCATTTTGATTGGGTCATTAAATTGTCATTTATCATTTATTTACGTTATCCCTAATCACTTTATCATTAATTATTCATTTTATTCTCTATTATGAGTGAACTGTTTGAAGGCATGGGTCGCCGAGCTAGCCCCGCGACCAGAATTTGGGTCGCGGCCTAAAAAAAGGTTAAGAACCACTGATATAAATGGCCCTAAGATATGGAGTGACAAGTGATTTAAACAAAAATTAGAACGTAAAATTTTAAAATCGTTAAAAGGATTACTTTTACTTTTCTTATGATGGATCCTCATCGAAGATTGTTCTTTGGTTGACGATGACAAAAACGTTCCTTAGCTGACCCCCCCATATGTCAACCCGGAGTGATGTGTTGCACCCACTGGCGGATATATTTTCAGGGTTCCCATAAATTATCTTAAGAAATCTAATTAAATTTCAACTGAATTTGTAAAAATAATTTATGGACACCCTGTATAACGCCATACTTCCGAACTGCAACACTGACGGGAAGGAATCAGTGAAAAAAAAAAATGCCAATTTTGAAAACTTTAAAGACGTTTTTAAAGTCAACGTGGGAATAAAAATCTTGATAAATGTTTTGAAATTCCCTCTTTGTTATCAACGCCGAAGAAGGTGGCAAAGATAGGTTTGTATGTGGGTATGTGGTCGTAAGACTGCATACCTACCCATACCCGCGTGTAGCTTTAATGGTCGCAAGACCACTTGTGCCACGCGCAGTCGGCCTTTATTGGTATATCATTAAAGTGCAATATATTGTTATCGCCTCAGAATTGAAAAGTGGCATAATGACTGTCTCTAGGGGCTGTAGCAAGTGGGGCGTTGGTTTGGTAGGTATTCACAAGGAATCATTTAATCTGTTTCTAAGAAAAAAGTCTTTGGAAAACTCATTTGAAATAAAATAATAGATTCTAAGAATTCTTTTCCTAAATGAAAAGCAGGAACCATTAAAATATATTTAATGCAAAAATTTGTGAACACATTTTTTGCTAAAAGATTTCAGGATACAAAATTGTGTTTAGGCTTCATCCGTATTTTTATTTTTATTAGGAAGTTTCCCCCCCCCCCCCCATCTTTCTTCATGGATTATTTGGAACTGTAAACATGTTTGATGCGAATATTTTACATTTGAATGTAATTATAAACGTGTATAAACGCGTTTCTAAAAATTGAGTGTATTGTTTACATCAGTGGTTTTCAAACATTTTTTCTCGCGGCCCAGTGGAAGAAAAACATATTCAAAACAATAATATAGGGTGTTCACAAAGTCACGCGAGTGAATATGGTGAAGTGTACACGCATATTCACTCGCGTGACTTTATGAACACCCTGTATCTTCTGATTAGTATTTTCATAAAATCACAATAAAAGACAATACATGTTAGCAGGGGCGGACTGAGCGGTCGGGCAATCGGCAGTCATCAAAAACAGCGCGAGTGTTCTCATTTGGGTCAAGTGTCTAATCGAACTGTAATATGAAAAAAATGGATTTCAAGGGGCGCAGGACCTCATTATGCCCGAGTGCCCAGGTTGCTGTCAGTCCCGCCCCCGCATGTTAGCTTTAATCATATTACTTCAAGTAATAACTAGACGTCGAAGTTACTTGAAAAATTATTTTAAACGCAGTATAAACGCAGTAAATACAAAATAAAGGTGAGGTGGTTCTTTTTTAAGCTCCCATTTCAAATAAGTATTTTGTATTCATTACAAATAAATGTTTTGTAGAAAGAATTTTCCGTACTTGGTGACCCAGTGATTAATATTTGGCGACCCGTATTTTGAAAACCATTGATTTATATAACGATAAAAGTTTATGAAGGACGTATAATGGCCTAGAGTAAGAAATACTAATGAAAGGACATTAAAGAATGCGTCACTATATTTTTAAATACGCATTATATATATATATATAATAACTATAATATAAAATATTCAAGGTGTTTTGTGTGAAGGTCTGAAACTTTTGTGATGGCTTGTCATTGGATTGAAGTTGGGGCTGTGTAAATTTTGGAAGTGTGAACTGCGTATTTTTGAAGTTGTTGATGTTCAAATCTGAAGGCGTTTTTGTGGGCCGCCCGATATATATATATGAAATGAATGAATTATGCAAATCCACAAGGAAAAAGAAAAAAATTATTCCAAGGCCTTTCGTGTATTCAGCAGTACACCGCGTCAGGGAATGAAGGGGGAAGGCAAGATGACGAAAATATATATGCATATGTACAACGGAACAGAGAAATAAAAGAGATTAGCACATTGTTAACAATCGTTGATTAAAGGCAAAAGACATTTTAAGAAGATATTGTCAATTTTATACATTCCCGCACTGTTATTGAAATTATTTTTAAAATGGATGAATGCACTTTCTAGAATATTCCTTTCAATTATATCTGTGTTTTTAGCGAGCGCTTTAGAACTATCCCACTTGATACTCTGATTACATCTGTACATATTGTTAAACAATGCATTAGAATTATTTGCTGTTCTTCACACATATTTATGCTTTTTTACCCTAATATCTAAAGTTTTTCCCGTTTGACCTACAGTATATATACTGAGTTACATTTGGTACATCCGATCGAATACACACAACCAACTGCATTATTCGGGCTATTCATTATTAGGCCAGATTTAACCGTATTATTATACTTAAAAACTACGTTGATACCAATTGTTTTAAGTAAAGTCGGAAGATATTTAAAATTTACATGGTAAGGTAGGCTAAGGATATTTTTACGCTCAAATTCATTTACAATTACGCTATTATAATACCTCTTGTTAACTTCCTTTTAGAAGGGAATTATCTAGAAATGAAGTAGGATAACGTAATTTAGGAATATTTAAAAGCCATTTTAAATATTAAATACTTAAATAAATATTTAGAATATTTCCTTTTAAAAGGAAATATTCTATTCATTCAAACTGGATCGATTTGAGAATCTAAAAGATTGCGTCATATCAATGACTTATACCGAAGATCACGTGAATACAAGAAAAAGTGACGCAATATGTTTTGGAATTCGTAAGGAAATATAAGGTGTCACCATATTTGAAGATTTTACAAATTTAGTTTAAAATTAAATGAACTTTATTGCGAACTTAGGTTTTAAAAGGAAAAATTTAAGTGAAAATTAAAAATCTGTAGGACGATATATGCCCTGCATATCCAACACACACACACACACACACACATATATATATACTGTATATATATACATATATATATATATATATATATATATATATATATATTATATATATATATATATATTAGGGTGGATCGATTTTACATTTTTTTCGATTTCCATATTCTAATAGAGACAAAAACTTGCGCATGCATGAGAAAATAGCCTCTGCAAAATCTTAGCTTAATAGGTAATCATCTTCTGCCCCCGGCAGAGCGATGAAAATCATATTTTAGTAGTCAAACACGTATTTTTCTTATAATTTTTAAAATATTTCAATATGCATCAGAATTATTCCTAATAACTATAAAGTCGATGAAAAGACCTCATATGATCGTTTTTCCAAGCGCGTTGTCCTACGTTAATATCTTTTGCCCCCGGCAACAACGTCAAATGTTGAAAAAATAGGTAATTTATATACATATTTTCAGATCGGCTCTTTGTCTTAAATAATGCATTTATATATTTCCCATAGCATTTATATCGTTGCTTAGGCATGAAATAACACGCAAAATTTTATGACTCTAGGCTAGGGTTTAAAGGTCATCTCTGGTGAGTGCTGCCACTGACGCGCCAGTACGCACTGCGCACTGCGCAGTTCCCTCAGTTGCCTTTTGACAGCGTCGAAGGCAGGTGTGTATTTTGCAGCTGGCTCCTCGAGTCCTCAGTGTTTGTGTGTGTGTGTGTGTGGCTCCTCACTCAGAGTCCTCAGTGTGCTCAATCTCTCTGCTCATATCCTTGTTTGTTTTTCTCATAACTGTTTTTTTTCGATTTTATTGCGTAACAGAACAATACATTATTCTTTAATCTTTACAGGATGGCTACCGCTACAACTAGAAGATCGGTTACGTGTCCAATATTTGGTGCTGGGAAAGATTTGAATTTGCGATGTTTTCCCACATGTGAAGATGTGATGCAATACTACCATCATGTGAGAACTGAGTTGAGATCATCAAAGAAGGAACCTCCATTCAAAGACATCGCCGCTGTGGTCACGGAGAGACTGGAATACTTGTGGAAATTAGCTTCCATTCCAACAGTTTCGACAGCACGGATAAATCAAATGTTGAAAAGTTATTGTGATAAAATGGCTAACATCATCAAATCACAACGCGAAAAAGAAGAACGAATCGTTACAGAAAAATCTTGAGGCCTTCAAGAAATCAACTAAGACCACCTTATTTGACATATCGGCTTGTAAATGCCCTGATTTGACAAAATGCAGCTGCCCTCGTGAACGACGAGTACCACTGAAAGAGCAACAGTTTTTACTCGACCAAAGAAGTGATCGCAAAATGGCAATAGGAACTTTGGATGTTGAAACAACAAATAAAAACGAGATGACTCTTGCAAGAAGATTGGCGATATTGAAACAAGAAGGAATAGCAGAACATCAAGAGCCGTCGACTAGTAAACGACAAGAAACTTCTCAAGAACAACCTTCTTCGTCAGCCTCTAGTGAAACCGAGGATACATCTATAGAATCATCGTCATCGTATGAACTAACACCGAGAGATAAACATGACATGAAGGAAAAAACACGAATGAAACTCCAGGTACTTGCTGAAGCTTGTGATCGTAAGGGCGTCTCAGACAGAGCTGCTTCATTTATTGCTTCTTCGTTGTTAGAGGATGTTGGCTGGATACGAAAAGATGATGTCAGTTCAGTGATTGATCGAAATAAGATAAGAAGAGCCAGAAAAAGAGTTCGTTCTGAGCATCAGCAAGATGACAAGATCACGCTACCATTACAGGGCATTTTCTTTGACGGACGTAAAGATAAAACAATGACACAAAAAGAAATAGACAATGTGAAGCATAGAAGGACTGTGGTAGAAGAGCATATAGTTTTAGTTCAAGAACCAGAATCCCAGTACATGGGGCATTTCACTCCTGCATCAGGTTCTGCCACTGCAATAACATCAGGTATCATCAACTTTCTAGAGACTAACAATATTAGCACGGACGACATTGTGGCTATCGGCTGTGATGGTACCGCAGTGAACACGGGTCGAAAGGGTGGAGCCATTCGTATGATTGAAATGAAACTACAAAGGCCAGTTCAGTGGATCATATGCCTATTACACGGTAATGAATTATCACTGCGACACCTCATTCAAGACTTGGACGGCAAAACAACTGGGCCAATGGGCTTTACTGGACCAGTTGGAAAACAACTGAACGACTGCGAAAAACTTCCAATTAGAGAATTCGATGCCATTCCATCTCCCGACCTTGACATAGATGATGCCGAGTTGAGCACTGACCAAAAATATTTGTTAGGCATCTACAGAGCAGTGTCGAGCGGTAGCTGCTCTTCAGCTCTCGCGGCTCGAAATCCAGGTAAGATGGCGCATTCCAGGTGGCTGACAACAGCAAATAGATTTCTGCGCCTCTATGTTTCAACCAGTGAACCCTCCAGCACCTTCAACGAAATTGTGCGATTCATTATGACAGTTTACGCACCAATTTGGTTTAAGATAAAGAAAAACTCCAGTTTCACTGAGGGCGCAAAACATTTTTTCGAAATGATGCGTCTCTCTCAGACCATGCCTCAAAGATCTAAGACAATCGCCAACAAAGTCCTCCGTAGAAATTCTTTCTTTGCTCACCCAGAAAATATTTTGATCTCCATGCTACATGCCGATGAGCAACACATAAGAGAATTGGGATGGAGAAGAATATTAAAAGCACGATCAAAACAATCACCAGCGGGGGAAATTCGAGCCTTCGCCATGCCTGAGCTGCTCTACGATAGTCAAAACTATTACGAAATGATCAACTGGCAAACGGCTGAGGTGACCGAACCCCCCGTTACAAAAACAATACCTGATACCCGAATAAAAGAGTTTGTTGAGACGGGAGACCAGCCTGATGGACTGATCCCACTATTCCCTTGTCATACTCAAGCGGTCGAGAGACTCATCAAATTAGTAACCGAAGCCTCTGCCAGTGTAAGTGGAATAGAAGAGAGGGACGGATTCATCCGCTCCCGTCTTCACTCCCGAACAAAAATTCCACGATTTGATTCTAAGAAAGATTACCGTATGTAAATCGACATGCAGCCAAAGGAAGGGTGGTTGGGGCTGGATAGGGTGGAACTCGACGTACAGCCACCTCCTCATGGTGAGTTCTGGGTTGCTAATTTTATAAAATTAGCAAGCGAGGAGCTGTACTTAGTACTTATCGTACTTATAACATCGCATTAACGTAATTATAATCCACATTTAGACTTTTCTCGGGGACAGAAGATATTACTCTAGAGTCATAAAATTTTGCGTGTGTGTTATTTCATGCCTAAGCAACGATATAAATGCTATGGGAAATATATAAATGCATTATTTAAGACAAAGAGCCGATCTGAAAATATGTATATATACATATTTTCAGATCGGCTCTTTGTCATAAATAATGCATTTATATATTTCCCATAGCATTTATATCGTAGCTTAGGCATGAAATAACACACACGCAAAATTTTATGACTCTAGGCTAGGGTTTAAAAATACGTTTTTGACTACTAAAATATGATTTTCATCGCTCTGCCGGGGCAGAAGATGATTACCTATTAAGCTACGATTTTGCAGAGGCTATTTTCTCATGCATGCGCAAGTTTTTGTCTCTATTAGAATATGGAAATCGAAAAAAATGTAAATCGATCCACCCTAATATATGCTTTAAAATTATAACGTATCATTGAACTGGTTACACGACAGGCGAAGATTATGTAACATTGAGAATATTGAAGATTACGCCGTTTGTGGTTTTAAAATTTGGGAATGTCCGTTCATGATGCGGTGTTAAGGTTACTAAAATGGCTTTTTAACCGAAATTTGAAACTGGAATGGGATGATTCTTGTTTCATTGGATTAGAAAGCTTCTTCCATACGAATGAATCGTGACGTTGGCATTTTACCAGCATAAGAGGGTCTGATGCTTGATTGCAGGCCGTCATTAAGATCCATTTCAGGATGACGTTGATGATTTGAAGGAAATCGCAACGCCCATTGAGGAAATTAGTTGTGTATAACTTTTTATGCAAATGTACAGATATCAAATTGTAGTTTGAAGTTTATATTATATTCAGACTTTTCTCTAAAAGGAGTTGCATGATCATTTTTCTTTTCATATTCATATGGCACTTTGGTTGCAAAATTTGGCACTTTTTTGAAATTAAGTGAAGTTGAAGAATGTCTACATGAAAGGACAGTAAGATATATGACTCGTTACCAAGACTGTTTTCAGTCAATGTTCTCGTCACTATAATGAAGCTGTGTTTCAGTTTTTGCAAATAAATGAAGGTGACCTTCGCTTTTCTGCACGTTGTATTTAAATGCTCTTCGAAAAATACGTGTTTACCAAAGATGACATCTATTTTTTTACTAATTTAGGGATTGGTATGTACGAGTATCATATTTTGTTTGATTTTCTTCATTTATCTTACTCACTTATCGTTTTGATCCTGCGAATGGGCACGGCGTTTGATTTTGGATTTATTTTCAAGCTTATATTGTCATATTGTCGTTTCAGATTAGATAAGTTTGTTTCTATTCTTATTATTTCATCCATGCACTTCATTCAGTTTAAAACAACCATCCCTCGTTCTCCTTTTAAGCAATTGTTCGTTCCATTTTCGACTGAATATAAAAAACAAAAACAAATTCCGGAATATTTCCCCAAAGAACGTTTAAGTAAAATGTAAGCAAATCTCTCTACATTATGAAATGACTTCAAACAAATGTATTCTGTTTTTATCAAACAAAAAAGCTTGTTTATGAGAAATTTTTATGAAAAATATGGAATATATAACTGTGACAAGGATTCCGTTAAAATTGACAAAAGTAGCGTGAACATTCAGGGCAATGGAATTTCTTTTTTTAAAAAAAAAGAAAAAAAAAAAATTTCACGGAATTCTTGAAACTTTTTTGGTCTCTCGTCTCATGAGCAATGTAAATAGGGTTAATGAGGTAATGCTAAATTTAGTTATGTAAGCATTATTTTTTCGATATTTTTAAATACTTTTTTCATAAAATGTACTTCCTTTTTTAACACTAAAGTTCAGAGGTGTAATTTTTGCTTTTAATTTACCTCAGTCGTACATAGGTCATAACGCAACATTATATCAAACATATCGTTCGGAGGTAAGTCGGAAGTCAAAATATGCTTAGCCCCGGAGTATGTTTAGAGAATGGGGACGGAATAGGAGTCAATTAAATTAATTTAACTTAAAAAAAAATATTTTTACTGTTTTGATTTCGGATTAGCACAAACCAAGTTCCGCTTGTTTTTTTCTTGTCCAAAATGGAAATAAACCCATTTAAGTAAAGACTCCGTGCGGGATTGCTTGGCTATTCGCGTAAATTTATGACATTATCCGTAATGTAAGCAAAATGGAAATACAAATTTTACTGCAGCAGATACCATCTTCGTAAAATCTCACGAGCCGTAACCGAATTGAAATTGAGATAGTGTACTTTGAGCATGAAGTGTATGTCATGTTGTTTTCCAGTAACAACCTTAAAAAGTAAAATAAAACAGCTTTAGATTTAGGCGTCACTTTATAAAAGTATATTTATGAGTATCTTCTTGTATATATATATATATACGGTATATATATATATGTAATATTTATTTCCACATGATAAATAATCAAATGTTTTTTCAGTCGTTATTTTTTACCATTATGGAAACGAAGAATTTTTATGATATATGAACGGATATCTCGACTCGTACATTTCAAACTTCGTGAGTATCAGCATTTAGCACTCTCATAAAAATTGGACGAACCTGGTCGGAATTTTTAATTCTCTCTCTCTCTCTCTCTCTCTCTCCTCTCTCTCTCTCTCTCTCTCTCTCTCTCCCAAGCTCGGCAGTCATTTGGTCAAAACCTCCGAAAGGCTGATTAAATTGAGAAGAAGGCTGCTCCGTTAAATGTTTAGTGTTTATTTCTAGAGATAAAAGTAGGGGTACTGCTTTTGTTGTAAATGTAGTTGTTTTGTTTCAGATTACTGAGCGTTGGCAATATGAGAACGCTCGGGAGTCTTCTCTGAAGAAGTCGATAAAAGAGGGTTATAGTGCGGTTGTTTGTAGTTAATGTTGGTGATATTCCCATTTGTTCGTAAATTTAATAGGAGGCGCTGGTCGGGTCTGATGTCAGCACCAAGAGCTCTGAAATGATAGCTTTTTATTTTTTATGCGTTTTCTTTCATGTCATAACTCGGAATTCTCGGGAATCAAAGCTTTTGAATACGAGTAGCTATGTTTAGTGGTGTTCGGTAAACCACTTACTCTTTTTACATGTCATTGTATAGGGAGATGCTTACAGGGTGGGTTAGTTAGGATGGAGTAGCAGTAGTAACTTTTCCTTTGTAGCAGCTGGAGGATCTGGTTTCAGATCGCTGGTAGTTCTCGTATGATAGATAATACGTTTGTAGAGACGAATTGACTGATGAGGGCTATCGGGAGTCAAGCCGTCTCATTGGTGTCATAGACATGTTCATTTGAAAGGAAGCTACTTGGGGCATACAGTCTAGGATTGTTAGCAGTGTTTTGGAAAGTCGTGCCTATCTAGCTATCTAGAGCTTAATTTTATTGCTTTAAAACACGAAATAAAATTCCAAAGCGTTTTTTGCTTTTGGGTGCGCGTTATCGTATCGTAGAGATGTTGGCAGATTGGAGACTAGCTTATTCATTTCCAGTGCGAGAAATTGCTATATGAAATAAATTCATTTTAAATATTCGGACGAGCATCACGGTGGTTCTTGTTATTCAGCGGTGAAATGACGCAGCGATGAAATGATAACTTCTATTTACTAAATAAATGAAAAAAATCGTTCAACAAATGCCTGATGCAGTATTCTATGTATTTTTGATGCAGTATTATTTTACGCTTTCCGTTAATGAGTAACTGAGTACACGAGATAAGTGCACGTCTAGCGTAAAAGACCTCTAAGATTATTTTTATTATAATTTTTCCTACTTTCCTATAACTCTTGTTTCGCAACTATTTCTGTCAGCAATAGCTGGTAGAAGAGGGAGAATCTCGTCTGTACAATATTACTGTTATCTTTATGCGAAAGGGTTACATTCTCATAAGTGTAAGCATAGTATAAGTTTTTTATCTTCTTATTTGTCATTCTGTCTACTGTCTTTCTCTCCCTTTCCTAGCTTTTCTTTCTTTCTTGGGCTAACCTACAGTGGATATTCGAGCACTAAAAACAACAATTTAACCAAAAAATTTGTTCGGATTTCAGAAGAACAAAGGACTACCGCGTTCAAAATTCTGAGCCGCACTTTTGTTAAAATTTAAGTAAATAAATGGTGTTACATAAAAATAAATCTATTTCAGATTGAATGCATCATATGAGATTATATTTCTTCGGAATGAATCATTTTCAAATTTCTCGCATGAAGTGAAGCCCATTTCGAAGAAAATATTATCTTATATGTGTTTAATGTAAACAAAATTTATTTTGGAGTCACATTTATTTGTAAATAATTTCAATAACAGTTCGGGAACTTGTAAAATGACCATATCTTGTTAAAATATCTTTCTCCCTTCCCAGTAGGGAATATATATATATATATATATATATATTATATATATATATATATATAAATGGTTTGGCCAGACTAATGGAAACACTCGCCTTTTCATTATTGTATTCCATATTTGTTATATACTTTACAAAATTCACGTATGAATACACAATATTGAAAAGAGCTTCTATTTCATTAATGCTGATAGTGTTTTTTCCTGTTCTTTCAGAGTAAACAGAAGTGACACTTGAAAACGATGTCACTGACTTCGAAAGGGCACATGATAGTAGAAACCCCTTTCGTTGATGTTTTTGTAACAAAAGTTGTCGAAATTGCGCTTGTATCCCCACACTCCACTCGAGTTTAAATTCTATATGAAGTGGACGTAAAAAATGTTTCTGGAAACCCCTCGTAGTTTCCGATAATTAAGTGAAATTGACTGAAATTATATAATGTATTTACATTTTTTTAAAAGAACAGCGAAATCAGAGAGTTTATAAAAATTTTGCACAAACTTTCGTGAAAATGAAAATAAATATGTAAGATTTTCTGAAGAAGCAAAAATAGTACTTGTAAATCATTGTTAACGCGAATACGAGCGAGTGTATCACAAATATCGTACTGGGCACAAAAACTAAAACGTTTTTACTTAATAGCTAAATAGTCGTGCAATCGTAACTGTACATGTGTATAAGGGAAACACACACACACACACACACGACTGAGGTCACCAGTTTGATCTTTCGATCAAATAATAATGTCATTA
Organism: Bathynomus jamesi; assembly: GCA_023014485.1. Classification (NCBI taxonomy): domain Eukaryota; kingdom Metazoa; phylum Arthropoda; class Malacostraca; order Isopoda; family Cirolanidae; genus Bathynomus; species Bathynomus jamesi. The sequence continues at coordinate 151,001 of JAJOZX010009229.1, forward strand.
ATGGAGTGAGTTTTCTTCCTTTAATAAACAAACAAATAAATGATAAAAGTCACAATAAACGTCGCAATTATTATGAATTGAATGAACAATAAAGTAAGCTTCAATGTTCGGGCAGTGAATAACGTTACAATGCTTGGAAATTACTTCAGAAGTTATTTAAATTAAATAATGAATATAGCCCCAACGTGGTGGTGGCCTGCTAGATTGAGCGAACATCTCGTGAGAGCAGACGCAGTTTAACTCAACCCGCCTTCAACACCCTTTTTGAATCCTTCATTAACAATAAACGAAACCAAATATTTATTATTGTAAAATATGTATGTATAAAACGCAGCAAAAACTAAAAAAAAAAGGGGTGAAATGTTACGGTATTGTTATTATACGAAATAAAAACAATATTTCCCTATTTTCCTTATCTCTTTTGAACGGTAAATGATTGATATCCTTTTCCCTTCGTCTAATGTGAACAAAAACTCTCTTTCCTCTTTTACTTCGACTTTTTTTTACTTATGTTGCGCGAAACTGGTTTTTTTGGCGTGTGACTGTGCTCATGTAGAACCGCATTTTGCAATGTCTGTGCATATGTACGTACTGAGCACCACACATTCAGCAACACATTTTCATACACATTGTGATGAACGCTGTAAGATTCATGCATATATATATATATTATATATATATATATATATATATATATATATATATATATATATATATATATAAATTATATATATATATATATATATATATATATTATATTTTTTTTTTTTTTTTTTAGTTCAGGAAGAACCGATTCGCCTCTATTTAAAGGGCATATCTCAGCGGAAAAACAAAGAAAAAGTGAGAGGAAAGACAGAGGAAAAAGAAAGGGTGGAGGGGACAGTCGAAGTGGAAAAAGACCAAGGATGACAAGGACTGCAGGGTCGAGCCCCATCATCCTTGGGTGCTAGGGCCGGGAGGGCGCACGTGAAACCTCCAGGAACAAGCACGTACAAACGAGCACAAAGAGCACTCAAGAGCACGAGCTTAGAACCCCCTTGCAGGGACATATAATATATATTATATATATATATATATGTGTGTGTGTGTGTGTGTGTGTAGAAGGAGAATGATGGTACACTCGTTAAAAATACTATTTAATTATATGAAACCGAGTCTGAGAAGATGCTTTTGAATTTCTCAGGTGCTGAGTACAAGATATTACTGTAATGCATAACATTATAAAGTACCTCATAATATATATATATATATATATATATATATATATATATACAGGGCGTCCCAAAAAAATGTATACACACTTTAACAGCTGATAGCTCAATTGATGTTTCTTTCTTTCCAAGTTAAACCAATTAGAATTAATAATGGCAGTCAGACTAAGCTTTGAACAAAGGAAATTCATTCTAAAATGCTACTGGAAGTGTGAAAACGCAGTTGAAGTGCAAAGACAGTTTAGGAGGGAGTTTCAAACAGATCCACCAACGCGACTTACCATCACTCGAATTAGAGATGGAATTAGCCGATGGAACTGTTCAGAATGTCCACAAGAAGCGTTCCGGAAGACCACGGACATCGACAAGCCCCACAAAGCAAGAAAGAGTACTGGAAACGTATCACCAAAGTCCAAGAAAATCTGTGCGGCAAGCGAGTCGTGAGGTAGGAATTTCAGAATCGTCTGTCCAACGCATTTTGAAGCGCTGTCAATGGAAAAGTTACATTCCAAGATTAGTCCATGCTATTAATGAAGATGATCCGGACCGAAGAGTGGAGTATTGCGAGTAGTACTTGGCACGATGTGGATGTGGATTGGACGAAGGGGTTTCGTAGAATACCCTCCGCGTTCACCAGACCTCATACCACTAGACTTTTTTTTATGGGGATACTTAAAAGACAAAGTCTACGCTATAAAACCTGCAACAGTCGCTGAATTGAGAGCAGCCATTGAACGAGAATGCACACAAATACCAAACGAAATGTTTCGTGATGTTTGCGATTCCATTGCTTCGCGTTATCAGCAGTGCCTGGACCAGAACGGACGTCAGTTTGAAAACAGGCGTTGACAAAACAATTAAATAATGTCTGTAGATTCTATTACATTTTGAAAATGAAATGTATTTTAATAAACACTGCCTTATAAGTATTTAAAGTGTGTATACATTTTTTTGGGACGCCCTGTATATATATATATATATATATATATATATATATATATATATATATTAGGGTGGTCCACTCTTATAGGGGGGGAATTTTTTTTGTGATTTGTTTTTATTGCTGGGTTGTAACTTATGAGGATGGATGAGAAAACACCTCTGGGAAAGTTTTATTTGAATCAGTTAATTTGTAGGGGTAGCACATGACACTTGAAGTTTTGGTATAATCTGAAAATCACAGCAAAGTTAATCTTGGTGACAGTACATGACTATTAGGGTAACTAACAATTCCGAAATGAATTGACTAACAATTCCCTCTGCACCTCATTTGATCTTTGTTTTCTCGCCCAGTTGCCAGGCTGACTTCAGTGGTTGAGGAAACTGCTTCCTGTAGTTAGCGACAACTTGCAGGAGATACTGCAGTTGTTCCTCATTCCTGGTGTGGCAGCCGTTGTATTCATTAATGAGAGCAACCCCCTCTCTGCATGATCGTTCACGACAGAGAGGTTTGCCACTGATTTCTTCGCTATATGGTAATCAGGATCACTGTCCCAATCCCGCACCTCCTTCCTCAGGTATCCCACACCTGACCCCAGAGACAACAGCAGTCTTTTTGAGTTTGCTGTTGCTAGTGACTCGATTGAAGCCCCCTCAGCAACACCTTTCCTTCTCTTCTGGCAATCAGGCTTTCCTTCAACTTCCTCCATCGCCTTCACCATTGCTGTTTTAGTCTCTTCAGACACCTCAGGATCGAAAATCGCGAGGCCCACCATCTCCTCCGAAAGATACCAAAGATGACCGCTGAGTTTTTTAATGCCACTTCCAAAATTTTGGGGTCATGGTATTCCCGAAGACTCTGCAGAAGACTGAGGTTGCTGCGAGGCGCAGCAGCAGCTATTGGCGCTGTCATCCATGCCTGCAGGTAGATGGAAACAGCGAAGACACTGACATCCTTAAGACACTTTTGCTCTCGTGGAGTGAGGGCTGGGATTTGTCCCCTGAACAGCCACATCTTCAATGAATAGATCACCTTAGATAACCATCTAGCTTGGTGCATGGGGCCAGGTCGCTTGAAGGTGTAGTTGTCAATGCTCCCTCCCAAGAAAATGATGGACAGATCGAGGAATTCCTGATAGTCATCTCGAAAGGATTTTGAGGAGTGTTTTTCCTCAGCAAAGCTGAGAATCCAATCTCTAATGGGGGCCAAGAGTCGATGCACCTCTTCATCATCCCATCTGGTGCCGTATGTTCCTGTGTCGATGAAGGTCCATTTGCTCTGAAACCTGCTGAACAATGGAACATCAGGTCCACTCGTTGGGCCATAGCAAGCAGTGAAAACTCCACCAATCATCACTTCCATGATGTGATGACGGCAGGCAAAATGGAGGTCTTTCTTCAACTTCTGCTCCAACAACACATACGCTCCATTCAAACGACCAGCATTGGAGGCAGTGGTGTCGAAACACATCCCCACGACAGATTCTTCGAGGCCCCAATCAGTCAATAATTCAAAAACTGCGCTGGCTTGGTGTTCTCCTGATCCAGTTGGTATTTTGGGGACTCCAAGGAGCTGAGATTGACCCGAAAAGGAGGAAATGAGCACAGGCAGCCGATCCACATGCGCATGGTCTCTGGTGTTGAGGAGGTCTGGAATAAGTTTTCCATCCCAGTGGATGATTGCAGGACCGGACTGAAAGGAAGCTTTTAGGCTACTGCAGATCATGATCCGATGTCGTTCTCTCTGCCGTTTGATGGAGGTCTGGGTGATGTTAAAATTCATTGGGCTGTGGCCAAGGCTCAATGCAGTATCTGCTATTATGTAGGTTGCCATCCTGTCCGTAGTGTGTGTCCGATCTAGGGCAGCAGCTAGATTTGATGTTATCACATTCTTGACTCTTTTCACCTGTTTTGGAGGTCGCTTTCCACCTTTTGCCCATTCATCTTCGGTGGAGGATGACTCGTCAGTGACTGAGGATTCTGTTGAGGACACCAATACTGCTGTACCCAACGTTGATGCACCTTCATTGACTGCCTGCAATACAATCGAAGAAAATGGACAATTAGTGTTAACGAACAACCTAATCATTGCAATCAAATGAAAGTAGGAATTTGAAGAACAATCTCACCTTTCTCTTTCGCATCTCCTCCTCCATCTTCCTGTGGGCAGCTTGTTTTTCTTTTTCTGCTGTTTTTCTGTCTACTCCCACCATGCATCCCCGTCTTCCAGGCTCTCACTGGGCCAGCAAGAAGGCCTTGTCTTCTGGGTTTTTGATTAGAGAAAAGGCATCAGCATGTGCCATATCAAATAGGTTCCGAAGTGTCTCCTTGAATCCCTCTTCGTTGTACACCTAAATATAAATAATAAATATATATAATATATATATGATAAATGTATTGACTATTGTACAGTATAATATGTCATACTCTCGAGAAACTATTTTATTTATCATTGATCATCCAACTCACCTGCTTCTGGCTCCTCCTCATTCGTCCTTTTTTTATTTTGATCCAATCTTGGTGAAGGTCCAAGATCTTTTGGATTCCTTTGTATTTTTCCCTTGTCGGGATTCGAGCTTTGTTCCAAAATATTTCAAGTTGACCCCACACTACTTGAGCACTTTCCTTCAACTCCTCCTTGAGATTAGTGTGGTGATGAAGGAAGCATGACAATACTTCTCCACGTGATGGTAATTTGCTTCCAAGAAGCTTGTCCTTCACTTTATCTCCTTCAAGGAGATAAAAGCAAGAGCTTCGAACTTGAGTCATCATATATCCAACCACTAAACACAACCAATGAAAGTGATTGATTTGGGAAAAAATTGGCCAGAGGTGTTTTCTCATTCATCCTCACAAGTTACTGCCCGGCAATAACAAAAAATCGAAACTTCAATTTTATGGACCACCCTAATATATATATATATCAGGGTTTCCCCCACATTTAGGATTTTTGAGGAATTCCTCATTACAATTTTCGTAACTCCTCACAAAGACAAACAAGCAGAAAGAAAACAGTTTTTTGTCACTGAAAAAGTCTTTGACGCTTTTAATTTCTAACTTGTTGCCCAGATAATGTGATTGTTTTGTTTCTTTTGAGCCACTGTACGCTTTGGAACCAGGTTACAACTGTTCAACTGCTTGTAAAAATTTATTATTTATTGTTTGTTTGACTTAATATAACGGTATAAAATTTAGTAGTTTTATTAATTGTTTAAAATTCTGAGTTTTTCTCATTACTCATATTTATATAGAGTGTGTAATGGTGAATTTGCGTCATTTGCATACCAAAGGATGACTTGCTGACGCTGACTTCCAAACAAAAGGGAACAGTTTTCTTGCGTCTTTTTACCAGTGGGACGTTGTGCCAAATAAGAATACGAGTTTAGTGTGAAACACGAATGAGAGTAGTGCCAAACATAAATTCGGGCACTATGACGTTAACTAACATTCCACATTGTAAGATATTTAACTGTACTGTATTTAAAATATGTAATGCCACTATAGTGATTCCAACCAGTGACGAACCTAAGTCAGCTGAAGGGGATACTTAGATATAGCTAGGTGGGTTAAAACCCTTGCCTTGATTTCAGCACAGTGGATTGGTTATAGGGTTTCGGGACCCTTTGGGTTTTCTATAATGACTGTTAATCAAAGAAATATTGATAAGAAAAATTGTTAAAAGAAGGCGTCTTTGCGCCACTCGATTGACTAATCAATGCTATACGTCGCTACAACCCGCTGGGGTGCCGCGAAATCTCATGTAAATAGCAAAAAATAAATAATTGAAAACTCAGGAGTTACTGAAAATATGATAATTTCCAATAAAAGAAAACATTCGCGAATTATTATGTCCATGTATGGAAACTGTATAGGTTCATTTTGAAGTTACTTGGTGCTGGAGCGGGGAGGGTTGGAAGAGTGGATGTCGAACAGTGGGAGACGAAAATCCTCCGAGGTGCCGCAAAAGAAGAACGGATGATTTTGGGGTGCCTTGAGGCAGACAAACAAGGTTGGGAACAACTGGTCGAAACCTTAAAAAAACTGTTGGATGATGAGATGGCTATAAAATACAATTAAATCAAATAACAATATAATACGTAATGGGTCATCAAAGATCAGTTGCATAAATAACTGAGCTGAGTTTTATGAATTTTCATTCTGTTATTATTATTATTATAGTATACCCTTTCAATGTTGTATATAGAGTTGTATATAAACCCCTCGCAACCGTGTTGTAAAAGGTTTAAAAAATGCTTCCAAAAGTGGGAGAAACATTGGGTGAAGCGCATGCCCAAGGGAACCCTTGTAAATAAGAGACAACTTTCAATAAGCGCAATGTGATAGGAGTGA